>BGPR01011444.1:30540-48575 GCA_013235015.1 Araneus ventricosus
ATGCGCGTAACATGATCATTATTTATTGACAAATATTTAAAATAATTTTTTCCTCCCGCAAAAGAAAAGGGAAGCGTTTTGATAGCCACGCAGGCTTTGGAGTACCGGCATCTCTCGCATCCGGACGTTGATCATTAAAATTATGCTTGGTGAGTAGGTGCGTTGCGTATTATTGTCTTTTATTCACATGGAATAACCAAGGCAATAGTGATACAACATTCTTTCCACACGTATACGAGACGTCCACTTTGTATACGAGAATGGCAGCTTGCGTAGCTTCCTGATGCCGCATTCGATCATGTTGTTCAAAATTTAGCTTTCATGGAGTTAAGACGCTGTTCCCTGCGCGATTACTTTTCCTATTTTTATTAATAGGGAATAATTAAACCGTCCCCAGGACCGAATTAAGAATTAATTCTGTTTGTTAAAAGTACAGGGTTCCCACGTATATCCTTTACACTTCCCCTTAACTTCTATACGGTGATATCTTAGGCCATAAAGTTGGTGTTTAGGTATAGTACAAAGTCTATGCGCTACTCGATGAGACAACTTATAACTCCATCTATCGGCAAATTCTAGAATTAGCGGTCCTATCTCAAAAACGGTTCAAGATACGGGAAAAAAGTCAATTAAAAAGCTATAGATTGTCTTCGATTTATTACGAAAGGTCACCTTGACTGCAATAATGCTTAAAACAAAAATTGTAAAATGCGCATTTGTTTGCTCGCATTTTCGAAAATTTTGACGGCATATGTCACCAATAGAAGGAGAAAATGTTATTTTTCGGTCAAAAAATGACCCCTTTATACTTTTTTTTGTGGAAATAACTCAAACAGCAGGAGTATGGACCTTTCCGACGATATTTCAGGGCGTATTACTGTTGCTTGTGTTTGCGCACCAACTATATGCTAAGACGTGTGCAAAGTAAAATTTAAACGAGGACTCAAATCTGCTTTGTAGATGACGGAGAGCACTTTGAACACCGAAAATAAAGGTGTATTGTGATAACTAATGGTTTTTTCTCGTTTTAACCCATTTAGAGACGTCAAAGTTTTGGGAATCGAGAACAAACAAATGTGCACTTTAAACGTTCATTTCTTCGTATTAATGTGTACAAGGTATCTTTTAGTACTAAATCAAAGACGCTCTACAATTTTGTAATTGACCTTGTCACCGTATATCGTACTGTTTTCGAGATAGGACCACTAATTTCGAAATTTGCCGATAGATGGCGTTGTTAGATGTCTCATCGAGTAGCGCATAGCCTTTTTACTATACCTAGACACCAACTTTATGATCTAAGCTGTCACCGTGTAGAAGTCAAGGGGGGGTGTAACGGATATAAGTGGGAACTCTGCATATAGGAATATTTAAAATTGAGTTAATAGTTAAAATTTAGCTTTCATAGTGCAATAAAGCGTTGTTAATTAAGATTTTGTTCACCGCGCCATTATGTTTTCTATTTTTATTAATATGGAGTAATTAACACGGCGACAAGGCCGAATAAAAAATTTAATCTGTGTTGTAAAAAATATATGAAAACAGTTTATCTTCAACATAATTGTTCGGTTAAATGAGGAATCTATTTTAGGGCTTTAAGTTTCAATATGACTCTTTTTCTTTTACAACTTTTTAGCTAGAATTATAGTTTGCTTAAATCAAATCCATACTGAACTCAAAAGAAACTTACACGAATAACATTTTTTAATTGACTTTTTTCTCCAGAATAAATTTTAAATTTAAGAGAGGTAGAAAAGTGTATTGAATAACAAAAGCAGGACAGGATATTTTTTTATCTTAAAAAATAAATGTCAAAGTTCAGAAAATTTTCAGACAGCTTATTAAAATGAATTATTGCGTCACAAATGTAAGTTAATTTTCTCGGAACAAAATTTCGTTTGGTTTTTCTATTGATACCGTAGTAAGAACTATATTAACTCATATACAACGTGCTCTGTTTGTAGTTGTTGCTCATGTTACATTATTTCACGAATAAAGGATTAACCCCTTTAAATTCAAGATCAAAAATTATTCTTTCGTCATGAAATCAATTAATACATTTTACAATCGACCATTAACGCATGCCTTTTTAATCGAAGATAACATCAAGCTATACAAGTCAACAAGAATGTTGTCATTTTTTACGATTAGGTGGGCATTCAATTTTTTAAATTTGCTATTAGAACTTTATAACCATGTTCCCATTACCATTGTAGATACTAGTTTAAAGATGCAAAAACCGATGACAAGATCCATCTCTCTTGTTAGATATTCACAATAAAAGAAAAATATCTTCTTTATTCAATAAGCTATATTCAACTGCCCCTGAAAAAGAAATCTATAGCTTAATTGAATAAAAGTTCTGAACTAGATGTGAAAATAAATTATAGGGATTTTTTTGTATTACAAAATTCGTTTAGACAAACTGACTAATAATGGTGATGTTTTCGTTCTAAAATAGGGAGGTACAGAAGATTTTTTTTCTATGTCACTGAAAGCAAAATCAATTAGGATAAATTGCCATTTTATTGACCTTTAGAACTCTAACATTTGTTTTCCACCTTTTCATTGATTCCTAAGGCATTATTTCAAAATGGATGGTTGCAGTTTTTAGTGAGTATAAAAGGAACAGCGTTAGAAGAACACATATTAAGGTGTCTGGAATCTGAGTAAGGAGGTTATCAGCTACGGCTAAGCAACATGAAGTCGAAACTAGAACGAAGTTTTACCTCAACGTTTGCGCCAATATTATTCCTTTTTTACTTCATGGGATTGAAAACAGTGGAATATCCTAAGTCGTTCGAAAAACTTAAACTTTGCAGATGGATGAAGAACTTTCCAAAATATTTGTTTGGACTTCTGCTAATTTTTGCAATATTCACTCACATTTTATGGTTTCTTATGCAGCCTACTTCAAAAAGCGAAGCAAGTTTGCTCTTTTCTGCCCTTTTGAAACTCTCTATTTATGTTTCCATGATTCGCTCCAGAAGACGTATTGACCTTTTATTAAAGAAACTTTTAAATCTGTCAAATAATTTCTTTACTGTTCAAAAATTGAAAGTTTTTAAAACAATAATCATTCTTTTCATTATACTTATGTTTGCTCAAAATTCAGTCCTCACAATTCTAGTTCTAAGTGACAAAATGAGAGCAAATATTCGCCGTACAGTGCGATCTTCTCTCTTTATTGGGGAAGAGTTTAAAGTATTCGTATGTTATATTCGAGAAATATCCATGCATTTGGCACCAATTTCTGGGAATTGTCTAATTGCCTGTTTCGTTGGATTTTATTGCTTGGTTTGCTCCTGTATGAGTTTCTACTACAGTGGATTTATTTCAAAATCCCGCATGTTGATTGTAAGAAGTGATTACAAAAAAATACTTCATATCTATCAAGAACTGGGCGATATAATGAGATTAATTGACGAACTCCTTTCTTTTCCTGCTTTCATAGCGGTACTGAACAGCCTCATTGAAATATTCTGGACTTGCTACAATTTTGTATTTTTACCACAAGACGACTCTCTAATCACTTTAAGTATTATTTCAAAATTTATAATTACTTTAGCTATGATAATGATGATGATACTATCAGGGTCTGCTACAAATGAAGCTGCAGGGGCTGCAAGAAACTTTATTGTTTCACTACCTGGATGGTTCCCTGATAGCTACAAGGAAATAAACTTAACTCTTTTGAGAAGATCAACAGGTGAATCGGTGTTGACACTATGGAAATTCTATAAAATTGAAAGGACATTGTTTTTAAATGCAGTGGGCACGCTTGTAACTTATGGAATTCTTTTGGGAACTTTAGGAAGTGTCAGAAAATGAAAGAATTACTGACTGTATTGGAGTTTGCCATCTCTTAACTAGTTATGTTTATATTCTATGTTTCTGCATTTCTAGTCGACTTATTCTTTTGTTGTTTTATGGCTACATTTTATGAGATTGCCTGATTTTTGCGATCAAATATCATGCTTTGAAAAGGCAATTTTCTTACAGTTCAGCAAATATTATGCTTTTCAAATCCATTAAGTATATTTGTTATAAATAAATGACTTTTCAAAGTACGATCAAAGAGTGCCCATAATTAATTAAAATTTTCCAAATTATATTTAAAGAATTTCCTTCCTGTTCTTCGCCCTTAAAAGTTGCAATTGCTTATTTTTTGTCTGTCATTAAGCCTCTTTTAACATTTAAATTATTTCACTGTAACAGTCATTTTAAAGTATTAGAATTTTTTTAAAGAATATTAGAATTTTTTAGACTATTAGAATATTTTTAAAGTATTAGAATTTTTTTAAAGTATTAGAATTTTTTTAATGTATTAGAATTTTTTTAAATGAATTAGAATTTTTTTAATGTATTAGAATTTTTTGGAGTTTTTACAGAATTACTTTTCGTAATTCCATCCCATAAACAAACGAGCAGTCTGAGAATCTTCCTGTTACATTTTAAGCAGTCGTTCCTGCATGAACGCAGAACAAACCTTATGTAACAAAACCCACCATAAAAATGACATTTAAGTTACCATAAAAATGATATGATTTTACCTTACATTATAATTGACACCAAAGTGGCACAATAGTATGTTAGTTAGGGAACAAAAACCAGTTTCCACATTGTTATTATGGCATCGTAGTTATTCTTATTTTGATTAAATACTTATATTTTAATGTCCTCGCTTAACAATCAGACAACAACAGTTACAGTACCAAATTTGATTGGTAGAAACCAAGATGTTTATCGTTTTTCTCTTTTCAATCTATAAGATTTTATTCCCTTACTTAGAAACTAGTCGACTTCGGCGACCAGCTTGTTCGAAGGAAATATGATTCTAATTGAATCCTGCATAATTTTACATTTATGGTTTCCTTAAAAACGTAATTTTCAACTTCAGGTTGCAATAGATATTTAACACATGTTCTATTAAGTGACCTTGAACCTGTTCTGTTCACTGTCTACATAAATGTTCATATCGGAGTCAAATAATTGCCCATGCCATGTAACCTCTAATTCCACTTTGTCTGCACTATTTTCATTTTTTTTTATTCCTCTCGTAAAATATGCATTTTACAAGAGGAATTTTTGACCAGCGGCATTTTAGCTGAATTAAAACATGCTAAAATGAATGAAAAAGCAACCATAACCATTCAGCTTACTAGATGTATTTCTTAATATAAGCGGAGTAATATCTCGGCTAGCTTGGTTTACAGATTTCAAAAAAATTTCGTTGAAATAAAATATGAAAGCACAATGTATTAGAATATTATCTTAGATTACAACAATAAAAGGGAAATATGCAATTAAATATTTGTTTAAACAGTGAAAACGGTTTAAGTTGCGTTACAACAATGAAAAGTATTGTTGTAAATTATGCCAAAAATATTTTTAAAAATTAATTAACATTCGAGAAAACATTGTACGACAACTTAATTGTACGACAACTTGCAAAAAATATTTTTAAAAGGTTATTAAAATTATAAAACAAATGTACGGCAACTGAATTGATATCATTGAAAAGGTAATATTTTGCATTTTCAGATGGCATAAAAATGGTTTTTAAGCTGTAATATTTTCGGAAGTTTTTAAAGAAAAACGCCAAAATTTCGCTTAATTTTTAATTAATTAAAATATCAAAAAACGGCTGCGAGGTACACATTCCCACCCTCCGAAGTATGTTCCAAATTCCGCAGCTCTAGGTTCAGTGGTCTGCCCTGCAGAGCGCCAACACACAAACAGACACACACACAAATTCATAAACTAAAAATTTATTAATTAAACAAAATAACCAAATCTAAAATAAAATGTAAAAAATTGAAAATACTATAGATACTAAGAGCAAAAGGTAAGTTTAAACATTTAAATGTTAACATGTAAATGAACTCTGTTGTTATTAAAACTATTGAAAAAAGGCAATACAAATATATGGAGTTTTCAACAACTAAATTAGTAGCTCTGCTTTGGAAGAGCATTAGCCAGGTTAAATCAATTTTGCTGTACAAACCATCCCTGTTGCTAAAATTGTTGAAAAAACAGAAAGGATAATTGACCCTAAAATGAAAGAATTTGGAATGAAAATTCATACACTGACCCTAACAAAATATCATCGTTATATGGAAAGTACTAAAATTAAATCTATGAAATACATTAATATATTGCACTACTATATTTCACTAAAAACAATAAATACATCATTCAATAAAATATCCATACTTATTCACTAAGAATTATAGAATCAGTGTTTTTACTTGTAATCCACATTTTAATATAAACCGCCACTTATTTTGACTTCACAGATTGCCAAAACTATATTTCTAACTATGATTCAACTTAAATTAACCAAATAATTTAATTTATTATAATATTAAAGAATTGGTATGATACCTATATTAAAAAGTTCAAAACCTGTTAAATTATGTAAGCAATTATTAATCTAAATTTTTATAAAATAAACTATTTGAATATTTAGAATCTAACATTGTGTTAAGAAGTTTATTTTTTATTTTATAAAACCTAGCGCCATCTATGTAGTAATTCAGAAACTAATAAATCAATAACCAATTAGAAGGAAATTACACAATATAAGTAATATAAGAAAAAATACATGCCTATAAGCCAAGAATTATAAATATTTTATTAAATACCAAATGAATTATTAAATACCAAAATGAATGTTCTATTCTAAGTGACCTAAATATTTCTTATCTATATAAACTCTTAAGAAATTTTTCGGCATTCCATATACCAATGCAGAATAATAAAAAATGTTATGTTTTTAATTCTATTATCATGGTCTGTTACCAAATTATTATTTCTAATTACATAATTTTTTACTAAATTCTTGAAGACTGAAATGCTAAGATTACTATCCCAAAAAGGAAATTTATTAATTTGAAAATTAAATGCTGTTCTTTTATCAAAGTTATCTGTTACTATTTTACTATCTATAATTTTTATATCTAAATCTAGAAATTCTGCGGCTAATTCATTGTCATTAGTTTTTATTAGTTTTAAATAGTCAGGATAGAAGTTAATTTGTGGCTTTAGGTCTATTTCTTTATTAAATAATATCAAATCATCTACATAACGAAATAATATACTAAAGCTATCATTAATTAAATCTTTCTCATAGAAATGTAGGTGTATATATTTTCTAAACTATTGCTAGCTGGACCTGCTTGGGGTAATCCTTTAATTTGATGGCAAATTTTATTATCAAAAATAATATAATTTTCTTTTAGCACAAGATTAATAAGAGTTTTATATTTATTAATGCCAATATCTTTTTTAAGACCAAAACCTTTATGTAGTTTCACTAGGGTATTAATCAAATCTTCAATATCTAAACTATTAAATAAATCTTGGAAGTCAAATGTTTGTACAATAGATATGCCTACATCTTTGATTACATTTACAATCTCTACACTATTATTGACAATAATTCAATCTTCTTTGCTTAATCAAATTCTCTAATTCTCTATGATTCTCTGTATGTATATATATATATATATATATATATATTCCAAATGTTCTTTACTTCCATATTGTTTTTACAGTTTTATATTACAAATTGGAAAATATTTCGGATGAAAGATTGGCGATTTCATTTTTTTTTTCATATCATTCAAGTAATTCTTTGGTGTTATGTCGTTTCTGTGTTTTATGATTACATTGTTTCCATTCCTTTCTAAATAAAAATTGTTTAAAATAATTGTACTTATTAACCTTTATACAATTACAACATATTTTTAATAATTACCCTTCGAAAAATTGATATTTTATAATAGCGTATCTAGGAATTTCGCGCGACCTTTCACAATGGTATAGATGACGCGCCGGCTGGAACGTTAAATGTGTACCAGGGATATAAAACAAGCCGTTTTTTCAATAGAACATGGGGTTGGAAACACAGAGGGGTTGCCTTGTTCCATAAATCTTGTATCTTAATCCACTAACCATTCTCAATATTGGTATTACTTTTTATGCTTATCCCATCTTTGATGTTTTTCGATGCGTTAAAGAACATCACTTTAATATTGTCTCACAATCAAATTAACTAGAAGTTGCGAATTTTATAAGAATATAAAAAGCGAGGTTGCTAAGATGTCTCTTTTAAAATTTTACTGAATGGCTTTTTTCTTTCCTATGAAGTTTCTCGAATTGATAGAATTTCCTCTATCTTTCGTAAAAAAAGTTATAATTAAAGACAGGGGACTAGATTATATCTAAAGGCCTTTCATTTATGTTATAGGAATGAAACGAATTTATTTCTTTTTAAAAATTATAAGAAAATTAAACTTTGATATAACAGTACAATTGATACTTTTCCGTTAGTTCCACAGCTGCCAAAATGTTCGCCAAATGCGTCAAAAACAACAACGACTGGCGACAAAGCATGCGATATTTCGCCATCTCTATGGAGTTAGGTTAATCATTGTGATCAGACATTTTGGTAATTCCCAACTGTAAAGTGCCATAATGTATCAACATTTTTGTTTAGTGATAATTTGTTTCTACCTAATAAAAAAATAAAGTAGTTTGTTTTAGAAATAGTTGCTCTAATATGCAATTGACAGCTCACATTTTTATCAGAACGCCAAAGATCTGTTTCGAAAACTGCAAATAACAGTTCTATCAATACGCGCCATGTCACCCATCGACAACACAACACCAAGAAACAATAAGGTTGTTCAAGCAATTTTGTTGCCGACTCGACGATTTGATTTTCCTTGGGAAATTTGTGAAACGGATTCTAGATATAAGCTAATTAGTGAAAAAATGAAACAAGTTTGTTGCTTTTCAAAAGAGTGGCAACTTCAGAAGAATTTGTATCAAATTTTACTTTTCCGTTAAAACGACAGTAGCCGGAATATGCACCAAATGTTTGACTTTTTGGTCAGGCAAGAATTACCAAAATACGCCAGTATAACAACGTAATGTCACGAAACGTGCATTTATTTTTCAATCAGATGCAAAGTATTTATTGATTCTTTATTTCTAAAACAATCCAGAGTAATGATTCCATACTTGGCTTAATTGAACATGATTTGAAGACTGCTGCGTCAGTATCTGTGCTTGTTGGTAACTTCTATCGACCTAACAAACCTACCTAACAAATTCATCAACACAAATCTATTGATGGCAATGCAATAGTGATTTAGGAGCGATTTATATTTCAGTGAAACCTTCCTACAGTGGCCACCCTCCATTCCAAGGGAAATTGACCGATCAGAGGAGTGGCCACTTTAAAGAGGTTTCATGTTGGAAGTTGAAAATGCATATTTAAACAAGCCCTTATTCGTTATTTCTCATATAGTGAATTTTAAGAATATATAAAGAAAAATGAATTTCATTCGATGCTTTAATTTTTTTTTTTGAAAAAATTTGAGTTTGTTTGGATCTTTTAGCTTTTCCGGAGGTAACGTTTTTCAGTTTTTTTTAAAATTAGAAAAGTAATTTCCTAATCATTTCGTTGATAGCTTTTAAGGAATGTGCAATAATATCATCTATTTTTTCTAATGTCTGTTGAGATAAAGGTTTCATTTGCTGATGGACGCAAGCCATATCAGCAACTTCTTTGTCAGGGTCCGAATCAACAACTGAAATGTATAAATGAACTCTTGAATGCCCAACTCTGGTAGAAGTCGAAGTTCACTTTTCCCTTCACATTAGGAAATGAATGATTAATTTCGATCTCATTACCGCTGTTGCTTTTGGGATATGAATATTTTTGTTCTTCCTTTCCTCCCTTTTCTGTTAATAAGAGATCCCATGTTAACGAAACGAGCGGAATGCATACTTCATTGAAATTGAACTTGCAACCAACCCGGCCGCGCAGAGGGGTTTGAGAGGCCATTAATGGAGACTTTTTGTTTATAATCCAAAAATTCCGTGTAAAACAAAAGTGGCCGTTAAGAGCGGTGACAGGTAAGCAGGGGTGGTCAGCTTAAAAAAGTTTTACTGTATATGAAATTATCTTTAAGATTTATACAAACAAAATTTTGCTAATTCTGCTTATGGTTATTTCTAAGACACCTGTTTTTGCAAAAGATCGTACCCTTGCGCCATAAACCAGCGGGAGTGGTCTCCCCAAAACTTTCTCGTATCCGTCCTAACAGAGGTGGGGAAAAAAGCGAATCGGTCGCGCCTTTTTTTGCGTCGTATAGAATGGTGAAAAAATCAAATATGCAATTTGAATCCCGTTTCAACCGTTTGAAGCGGAAATTGGGTACGGATCTACAATTAATGTTAGCAGACCTCATACCAATTTTTATTTATGTAAGTCATAGCGTTTAGGAATTATCGTGTTCACAAATATGCGATTATACAGATGGACAGACAGTCACCCCTTTGAAGGATTTTGTCCAACATTTGATGTTGTAATACGTTCTTGATGATAAAACTGTGTACCAAATTTTATCCATCTAGATATTTAAGTTTTTGAGTTATCGTGTTCACATGAACACGGACAGACTTCCCGTGGACGGATTTAGTCCACGATTTGAAAGAAACCTACACATTATCTGTAAAGATCACATATCAAATTTCATCCCTCTAGCTGTAACCGTTTTTGAGTTATCGTGTTCACAGATGCACAGACAGACAGATATAATTACAAAATTGTTTTTCTCGAACTCATGGAGGTCTAAAACGTGGAGATTCATCAAAATCTAGAGTTCGAATTTTTTGACGATTACAATACTTTGTATACTCCGTATACGAGAAAGTAAAAATTAATTAATCAATCAAAAATGGAACAGTTTTGATATACGGCATCACTGGCGATAATCTTGTATTGGCGACTTTTTGTCGCCTAACCGAAAATCGTGTCGTTAAGTCGCCAAAACAAAATATCGCCAATGGGGTCCTATATTGAAGCTGTTGGAATAAGTCGCCAAAACAAAATTATCGCCAGTGATGCTGTATATCAAAGCTGTACCCAAAAACCATAATATTCATCAAAATAATACGGAAGTATTTTGCATATACAAGTAGAAAGTCCCCACTACAGAGTAAGCTGGGGGGTCCAGAGTTAAAGTGAACCAAGTTCATGAGATTTATTTCTGAGAAAACAAATCTCAATGTAGATTTGTGGCGTTCAAAATAACAGTTGACTTTTAATTACTCTTGCTACCTGGCGGATACAAATTGAATATTAAATCTCAATCGTTATTGCACGGAAAATATAATATTTCTACACTATCCTGGCAGTGTTCGTGCAAAACATGGACTTGTTTCACTTTAACTCTGAACACTCCAAATGACGCAAGTCAGAATTACATGAAATGAGGGTTGAAATCTAGAAGTTGGTACACACTCTTAAAACGCTGCCAAATCGCCAAAGCAAGACGTTGACCGCTGCATTTCACTGGCGCCAAGTCGCCAAAGCTAAATTCAGGAATACTTGTATTAGCTTTGGCGACTTGGCACCATTTTAAGAGTGTGTACCAACTTCTATATTTCAACCGAAATGAGGAATTACGGATGACACCTAACAAAAAACTGCATGTCGTGTTACACTGCGTTTTGACATCATATAATTTCTCTCCTGGGAACAGCTTTGATACACGGCATCACTGGCGATATTTTGTTATTTGGCGACTTTCTTATTGCGTAAACAAACATGGCGCCGGTTGTGTTGCCTACACAAACATCGTATCTTGGTTTACGCAATAAAAGAGTCGCCAAATAACAAAATATCGCCAGTGATTCGGTATATCAAAACTGTACCCTCTTCTGCTAAATATACAATGGATTCCAAAAATTGAATTCACGAAAACTCATTTTATGTGTATGACGTGAACATGAATGGATCCATTCTAACTATAGTGGAATTTCTTGCCATGAATATGAAAATTTTAGGTTCAAATAAATTTTAATGTGTCCCTTGAGTTTATCGCCAACATGGCTACCCGAAATTCATTGAACTGGGTTATGGTTGAGTCGCCAAAATTGGTTGCCACATTAGCGACGAACTCAAGGGGCATATGACATATACATGTAAACTAGACTTTAAAATAAAATTATTTTCTGGAGAAATACTTAAAGCTATATAATTCTTCGGTTGAAATCTAGAATTTGGTACACACTCTTAAAATGGCGCCAAGTCGCCAAAGCTAATGCAAGTATTATCTGCATTTAGGTTTGTCAACTTGGCTCCAATGAAGTGCAGCGGTCAACGTCTAGCTTTGGCGATTTGGCTGCTTTTTAAGAGTGTGTACCAACTTCTAGATTTCAATCAATTCTTCACTCCTAGGAAAGGTTTAATCTAGTTTAATGTACCTCTTGCTTTTTTCGCCAACTTGACACCTAATGATGACTACTTGAAGGAACCTAATGATGACTGCTTCAATGCATTGTTTGGTCGCCAAATGAGCTATCATTTGGGGAAAACACAAGGGGCACATCAAATTAAATTTTAAACCACAGAATACATTGACACATATCAGATATTTAATGTATTGATGCATATTTATAAGATCGGTTTTAGTGGCTGTAAAAGTATAGTCAACACAAATGCCTTTTAAAATAAATTTTATTTTGAAAGAAAACATTATCCACATTGTTTTTGAAATGAAACTTTCATCTCTAATTCTGAAACTCAACAAAACCAAGTATGATAAGTATTTAGAAGGCAACAAAATATATCAATACATCACAATAAAAGTGAAAAGCACACAGACAGTAATATAACACATATCTTCCTTATAAGTTCATTTTTCAAACAATTTTTTTATAGTCACAAAGGTTGGCAGGATAATCTGAACGAAGGAAAATAAAAAAGAAAGATAACAGATCCAACTAAAAACCATTTCAAATGGTAGGTACGACAAAAATTTGAACACTTTTTCGTTACGTAATAATAATTTCTAATAGCTCACCATTTTTAAACAGTAACAAATTTAACAATAACCAGAATATAATTGAACTGGAAGAAGTAGTAAAAATACACAAAATCAAAGTAAAATAACTCAGCAGCAGTAAGAAAAAAAATTTTGTATATTTTCCATAATAAAAATTTCTACCATCTCAGAAATAGCTACGAATAATAGACCTTCTATTAAAATTTAAAACCATAATTTTACCATTTTCCTTTTCAAAAGCCTCTGCAGCTTCAATTCTAATAAAGCTCTTTTGAATGGAAATAAACACTTTAAGAATAAAAGGAATGAAAGAAGTCAGACTGTCAGTAATTTCAAGGGCTTATATATTTGTCCTACATAACTATTTTTTATTGCCACTCTCTTGACGCAATATCTATTTCCGCTCACCCTGGAAACTTCTAATTATACAATTAGTTACTCCACATCATTTTATTTTTTCCCATTCCAGCTATCCTTGCAGATCTTCTGCTGGGAGTTCCATGCCTTTTAGTTGACTCGTTCTTCTTTTCAGATATCCTTGCAGATCTTCTGGATGGAGTTAAAGGCTTTTTGTTCACTTATATTTTTCCATTTCAGCTATCATGCAGATTCTTCTGGTAGGGATTCTCACTTTGTTCATTTGCTACTTCCATTCCAGCTATCCTCACAGATTTTCGGTGGGAGTTTCCAGACTCTTTTTGTTCCCTCATTTTTCAATTTCGGCCATATCTGAAGATCTTCTGGTAGGAGTTACAATCTCTTTTGCTCATCTATTCTTCCATTCCAGGTCCAAGCTCCTTTTACCTCACTTCCTATTTTTCTCTATTTCAGTTTCTGTTGCTGATATCCTGGTAGGCCAGCTCATTTATTTTTTCCTATCTTCGTATTTCAGATCTTCTTGGTCTGGTGTTAAAGCTCCTTTTAACCACATATTTCTCTCTATTTCAGCAATCCTTGCAGATCTTCTCTGGTAGAGTTCCACTTTCCTTTGCTCACTTATTTCTGCCATTCCAGCTATCCTTCCACAGATCTGGTAGGGTCTAATTTCCTGTTTCTTATTTCTTCTAGTCCATCTATCCTTGCGTATCTTCTCGTTGGAGTCGCAGGTTTTTTTGTTTATTATCTTTCTCTTCAGCTATCCTTGTAGATCTTCTGTTAGGTGTCCCAGGCTCCTTGAGCTCATTTATTTTTTCTATTTCAAATATTCTTACAGATCTTCTGTTTGGTGTTCAATCTCTTTTTGCTCTCTTTCTCTCTATTCCAGCTATATGCTTGCAGATCTTCATAGGAGTTCCAATTTCCTGTTTCACTTATTTTCCATTCTCATATACTTGCAGATCTTCTGTAGGAATCCACATTCGTTTGTAATGATTTCTTCCACTCCAGCTATCCTTGCGATCTCTACTTAGGGTTCCATCTCCTTTTGCTACTTATTTCTTTTATTCTGGTTCCAAGCACAACTACTCCTTTATTATTTTTTCTATTTCAGCTATCCTTGCAGATCTCCTGTTAGGGGGTCTTAATTTTCACTTTCACTTATTTCTTCCGTATTCCAGCATTCTTACATATCTTTGAGTGGGAGTTCCAGGCTCTTTTTTCTGTCATATTTCTTCCATTCCAGTTCCAACTCCTTTACCTCACTTATTTTTTCTATTTCCCAGCTATTTCCTCGAATCTTCTGGTTGGTGTTCCAAAATCTTTTGCTCTCTTATTTCTTCTGTTCCTAGCCATCCTTGCGATCTTCTGTTAGGGTCCACATTTTCCTGTTTCTCACTTATTTCTTCCAGTCTAGCTATCTTGCACATCTTCGAGTAGGTGTCCCAGGAACCCTTGACCATATTTATTCTATTTCTTCGGTTATTCCTTAGAATCGTCTGTTGGTGTCTTCGAGTCTTTAGAACTCACTTATTTTCTGTATTAGCTATCTTTACAGATAGTCTGGTAGGATGCTATGCTCTTTTTCTTCCCTCATTTTTTCTATTTTCAGCATCCTTGAGAGATCTTCTGGTAGAGTTCCAACATCTTTTGCTCACTTATTTCTTCCATCTCCAGTTCCAAGCTCCTTTTACTCACTTATTTTTCGATTCAGCCTATTCTTACAGATCTTCTGTGGGTTATGCGGCTCCTTTAACTCACAAATTTTTTCATTTCAGATATCTTCGAATCTTCTGATAGGAGTCTCAATTTCTTTTCCATGCTTTCTTCCAGTGCAGCTGGTCCCTGCAGATCTCCTGAGAGGTTCCACATTTCCTTTTGTTCCACTAATTTCTTCCATTCCATCTTATCATTACTATCTTGGATTGAGTTCCAGGTTGTTTTGTTCACTTATCATTTTAGTGTCATTCTTCCCTGCAGATCTCTGGTTGGAGTACTAGGCTCTTTTGTTTATTTATTTTTCTATTTCAGCTATTCTCAGAGATGTTCTGGTAGTCTTCCTTTCTCATTTGCTTGTTCTCTTTTCTCTTTTTGTTCATTGTTTTAACCTTTTGAATTTCGAAATGTCTTCATTATTCTTTTATTCTTTTCATTTGTAATCATCGAATATAGCTTCTTTTTGAATTTTGGTCTCAATTTATACCATAAGTTCACAGGCTGAATCGACTTGGAACTTTGGATGTCGCTAAGCGGGTTTATGTTTACCTGTTTGTATCCTGCTTTCCTCGTTCCATTCTGGAGACATCTTGCCAACTATCTTAATATTTCACACTGACTAATTTGATCGAGATTCACTATTTTCTTTTTTATTTCTTCCGTTGTTGCATCTCTGTTCTTAGCACTTTTCCTTATTTTGTGATCAACTTTTTCTTTTCCGTCTCTTTTGTTCTCAGCTGAGTGTTTGGAGTGTTTGCCAAGAGTTTGTCGCAGCGATAGCTGCTAGATCTTCACCTTTTCTTTGCTTTTGACGCCAACGATGACTTTCTGGTCTCTTTAAAACTTTTTACTTTTGCATCATTTAAAGTAGTTCTTCATCGAATAAATCGTCTTTTCAGTAACATCATCTATATCATTTTCTGGTATTTCGGAAATAAACTGCATTAATAACCGTGGATGACTTCACTTGAGATACAAGGTGTAGAGGTTTCAAGAATCCTTTCTTTTTCGTAGTTTTCAAAGAAGACCATTTCAACCGATCAATTATTTTCCGAAGATATTTTAAAATATTTAATTATGTTTATACTGAAAACCGTTGCACTTAAAATGCGTCTCAAATCTTTGAAAACTTTTAATAGCTATTTTTGAAATTATGCGATCTGTGTTCCTGTGAAAAAAAATTTGTTAGCATGGACGCATTTTTATTTTCTATGTTGTTATTTCTTTTTGTAATAATAGCAAGGTACTTAAAACAGTAATATTTAAAGTCTTCTAGAGAATTTTCAAAAATTTTTATTTGAAAGGAACAATTTATTGATGTCAATGTCGTATTACAACCGCATGCACCATTTCTTTCGCTTTGACTATTAAAGTACAAAATTCAGTGGATAGGTGAGATTATTTTACCTGTCAAAATTCATCACATGATTATCACAGATAGTGGTTGCAGACTTTCTTGTGAATATGAAGCATGTGTCTAATTGACTAATTAGTTTTAAGCTTCTAGTCATAATG
Organism: Araneus ventricosus; assembly: GCA_013235015.1. Classification (NCBI taxonomy): domain Eukaryota; kingdom Metazoa; phylum Arthropoda; class Arachnida; order Araneae; family Araneidae; genus Araneus; species Araneus ventricosus. Next base: position 47,013 of record BGPR01011444.1, read on the forward strand.
ATTACGAGAAATTTTGATACTCAGCAGAAACTGTTATATCCGCTTATAAAACTTTCCAATTTAACGGAATATTATTCTTACGTCATTCTCGATAGATATATGCCTTCTTAGAAAAAACTTTAAGAACTGTCCATGTTTATGTTGACGTGAAATATTACCAAGAAAACTTTCATTATCGGCGGCTAATTGAAAGGATACGTACTCAAAAATAATTTATCTTTTTTTGTTGCAGTAAGCACATTTAAGAAAACAGTGATCTATTCTGCCTAGTATTCGAAACAGTTTGAATTCCAAATTAAACTAATACAGCTGCAGGATTTTAAATGTAAGTGTATAATCTGAATTTATAATTTAACAATAAATTTTAAATGCCAATATTTTTTAAATTTTAAACTATCTGATGCCATTTTAAACTTTGCTGTATTTGTAGTAACCACAGATAGACTAAATATCTAGAGGGAGTTTTTATCTAGTGATTTGTTTGAAACTTGTCAAATGACTCAGATTTGAAAGCCATTATTATGCATCTGTTATTACATTCTAGATATTCTAAGCAATGGTCTTGAAGCAATGCTAGTAAGGTTTTCTCTCAGAAACAGTTATTCGCTGTATTCCAATTTCTCTTCTCCAATTTTGGGGTATGCATGATTCGATTTGTTTGTTTACAAAGGAGAACCTATACCCCCTCAACCGTCAAAACAGCATGTGGTATTGAATCGTCTTTGCCTTCAGTATTCTGGCTTTCCAGCTGATATAGCTGCGGATGTAAAATCCGTGTTTAGAAGTAAGCAAGAGATACGTGCTTCATCAACCTGGCTATTTTTCTGGCCGAAGCTCATGCCTCATTTGGCAGCATTCTTCTTCTTTCCCTAATAACATACCTTGCCTTTTCTTCGGGCTGGTGGTGAGTTTGCGCATTTGTGCATAAGCAGAAGTAGAAACATTACAAGGGGAATTTTTTAAATATTTATTACACATTTCGAGAGCAAATAGCATATAATATATTTGTATTTGTAAAGCGATCAATGGATAATATTGACTGATTAGTGTAGCTTAAAATTCGACAGCTTCAGTCGGTTTTAGAACCACCGCACGCCACTGTATTCTAGTCATGCTAACACTTCAAAGCTACAATTAAATACAAGAATAAATAAGTTAGATTCAGTGATTTACAAGTAAGATTTTTAGATGCCTGAGAAGGCGTGTACCCATCATAAAAAAACCCTTTTACTTGCGTTTATGGATTAAATACGCTCTTTTACAATTTCAAATCTTTTATTTTTACGTTTAAACAGTTAACATCATTAGACATCTCAAGCAATGAAAAGTTGTTTTTTGGCGTTAAGTACAGAATGGACCAAGCCGTCTTCACTCAACTGATCTGTTGTCATACTGACAAGTAATGCTTCCTTTAAAACTGCAGTAGATCAAAGGGACTTAGCCCTTCTCATACAAGTTTAGCAATTGTTCAAATGGTTCACTTTCAGTGTTTATAAAGATGATCCATAGCTCAGTTTAATAGAATTGAGTTGATCCTCTTTGTTTTAATCGCTGCAGTTTCTT
>BGPR01011445.1:15569-30396 GCA_013235015.1 Araneus ventricosus
TGTGTGTGTGTGTGTGTGTGTGTGCATATGTGCGTGCGTGCGTTTGCGCGCGTTCATCTTAAACTTGAATTAAAATAAAATAGGTTTTTTTTTCAAAATTTTTATTCATTTTTATTAGAATTTATTACTTATATACATTATACTGAAATTAAAATTTCATTGTAACATTTAGCAAGAAAAAAACCTTTACATTTTAAAATGGACAAAAGCTCATTTTAAAATTTTACTTTCAAATTTATCCTATTTAAGATATAATTAATAAATTTTCAGAACATCAAACCATTGAAGAGAAGAAATATATTGTGAAGACCAAAAGCTCAATGAATTATCGTATCAATTCGTCTGAAGCAGATCTATCATATGGCAGGTAAGAAGAGCAATCATTCATTTAAAGATAAAATTCATAATACTTTCAATTGGACTAACTTTTAGCTGGTTTAATATCGTCACAAAGAGAGACTTTTATGCATTTTTGAATTAAGAAGAGATATTTTTATGATGTTTTGCTTTTCAAAAAGATTTTTTTTTTTAGTTTTTACTTCTTTGTCTAAATATTTACTAATTTTTTGCGCCTTCCTAACTAAATGTCTTGTAGAAACTGAATAGTTCTTGGACTGCAATTTTACATCGTTTCATATATTTTATTAAAATATTGCATTTTTAAGAATGCATTTTACCCGTGCTTCTTATGTCATTTTCAATACAAAGAAATTTGCATTGATTAATTTCTTTTATGTTACATACCATCATTTCAAATACAGATTTTAGACAATTTATCTCCAGTTTCAATGTTTATACGTCAAAGCCAATGTAGCTTTGTTAGTGTGCAAATAGTTAAATGGCTCTTTCAGCATTTCCTAGAATCGATCCTCTAGACAAGGAGACTTTCATTACCATAATAATTCCTCAATTTTGTCCCCAATTTTCTTTCCCACTGTTTTATAAATTGTCTTCATTCAAATCACCGAGACTTCTGTCTGAATCTTCATCATTACAGCTGTCATCATCATTCAAAGGGCTCTTAGATTTTGTAATTTTATTTAATTCGTCTTGATACCGAGGATCAGACAAGTAAATGGATCGACAAGGGCCGAATTTGAAAGTCGCCAGACAAGTAAGAGAAAATACTCACCCATGTATGCCGACTAAGAATTATTGACGCCGGGAAATAAACGAACAAACACTTAGCTCATTGGTGTCTTATAGTCCGTGCGAACCAAGGTCATATTTGATTCGGTTCTACGAAAGAAATTTTCGTCAAAGGTACTAGCACAGTTTATGTTAACAAAAGGTTATATTCGAAAAACGGAGTTAAATGACATTTGCTATTCATCGCAAAATAAAAAGCAATGGCAAAATTATAAAACTCCGGTTAAAGCTTGAAAGTAATTCGTTCAAGAGACGTTCTAAAATGTAGTAATAACGAAAACGACGTATTATCGAATGTTGGTCAAAATGATATAAGCTACTTATGCTATTCCGCATGTGACTAGTTTCTTCCGTCTAAGAATAGATCCAATTCATAAAACTGTTGAATCAAGACTGGTTAAACTAAGTTTCGCAATAGATAAAGAATTATTATGACACCAATACGATAGAAACTCTTTATTACGTGGTTTAAGAGATTTTCTAAAAAAATAGAATTAAACGAGAACGGCGTATTATCGAATATTGGTCAAAATGAGATAAACTACTTATGCTATTCCGAATGTGACTAGTTTCTTCCTTCTTAGAATAGATCCAATTCATAAAAATGTTGAATCAATAAAACTCGTTATTCTAAGTTTCACAATAGAGAAAGAATTATTATGACACCAATACGGTAGAAACTCTTTATTACGTCGTTCAAGAGATTTTCCAAAAAAATCGAATCAAACGAGACGGCGTATTATTGAATCTTGGTTAAAATGCCGCAAACTACTTACTTTAGCCATACAGTGTAATGGTACAGGTTTATTTTAATGAGATTTCATAATCATGTATCATATTATTATTAAACTTATGTATGATGTCTAACAATATAAATAGAATTTACAATATTTTACAATTTTAAAAATTCCAACTCTTAAAAATAGTTGAAAAACCCGTAATGATAATTACAGCATTTTTATTATAATTATTCTTATTAATTATTAGTATTTTATTATAATTTTCCTTATTAATTATTATTATATTATAATTATCTTTATTAATTATTATTTTATAATTATTCCATTTATAGAAATTTATTCTTTCTCGAATTTTCATTGCATAACGTATAAAAAATATTATTCTTATTATTGAAATTTATCACAGTAAAAATTAGAGTAATTATTTTAGTGTAATGTTCCTTCTTGGTTTTTCTTCCTTTTTAAAGTTGTTTGCAAAGAAATATTGAAATTTTGATTTTGTCTCAAAAAATTATGTTAATTTCTATTGCCATGACTATTGATTTTGGGTTCTAATCAAATTACTATGAATTTCATTTATATCCTTCAATTTCTATCTACTACAGTTCTAAGCGATGCACTGTCAAATATCTGCTATGTTTTAAAGGTTCTTTTGAACATAGAAATAAACAGAACAAATGGGGACCAGCGGCAAAAGACGTAATAACGAGAACGATGTATTAAGGAGTGAATAGTAAAGGGGTTTCACTTTATTTGGCATTTTATGCTTGGACTCTACATAATTTGAATTTTAATGCATGCGAGTTTTTTAAGTTGAAAGAAAACCATCGAAAATAGACGATTCCATATTTAGAATTTCTACTCGGTAAATTCCTAGCATCTTTACTACTGAAATGAAATATAAATATAAAGGCTTAAGAAGGTCGGTGTAATTTTATGTAAGAAAAACTACATTATAGAAAAAATATCAATTAGATAAAATTGAAAACCACATTATAATTTAATTTTGGTGAATCTTCAATCCCCAATCTGTGAGACATTTCATTTGTTCATGTTCTTATTGCCCACGCTGACTCTGTTTACTCGAAAGGTGTAAAGCATGTCGATAGTCTTCACATGTTGACGAAACACGCATTATTCATTAATTTATTCATGCACATTTATTCATGTTGAAAATCCCATTTTTATGTTCTAATAAAAGAATTAATTATACGTATTCTGTACAACTATACTTTCTTTTTCCATTTGAGATAATATCGCTCTGTTTAATTCAACCAAAGAAGATCAGATGCAAGTTAACTTTGCAGATAACGTAATCTTCATCGGTTTAACTATACTTTCTTTTTCCGTTTGAGATAATATCGCTCTGTTTAATTCAACCAAAGAAGATCAGATGCAAGTTAACTTTGCAGATAACGTAATCTTCATGGGTTTATGAACTACTAAAAGGTATTTTTTTTAAAAGAGAAGACTTGATAAGAACGATTATGATTTGAAAAAAAAAACGATCGTTATGATCATAAAACTTTAATGGCGACAGATAGTAAGGAAAAAGTGGATCTTAAATTTTGCCGTATTAAAAGCTGCTTTCATTTTGCTGTTGTTGTTGTTGTTCTTAATTTTTCATTCGAGATAAAAGTACAAGAAACGTGCCATTTCAGTTCCTTCCTCTAAACATTGCATCTGTCAGTATAACCAACAGCATTGTTCATAATGTATTTACTTCAATATAAATAAAACAATATTTTAACAACATACTTCTCAGCTAATTAATATTATTAGAAATAACAATTTTGAATCTCTTATCCGGTCGTAATATGATAGTTTTTTTAGGCTTAATTCGTCTTTCTTGCCTTCGTCAATCTTTTTGCATCATCCATTGCATTCCGTACGTAACGATTTTGATATCAAATTACAGAAAGGATTCCTGACCAGTTGTCTATTTGTCTCTTCCGTCTCGCGTAATGGCACCAGGTGCGGGGACATGGGGAGGCGTTCTGTCTCTTCCATCTTTGCTGTAATGGCATCAGGTACTGGGGCATGGGGCAGCGTTCTGTTTCTTCCGTCTCCCATGTCCATCCAACCGGTTCAGTTGCTGTAATGGCATCAGGCACGGGGACACGGGGCAGCGTTCCGTTCCTTCCGTCGTCCATCCAACTGGTTCAGTAACTATAATGGTTACAGGCACAGAGACATGGGGCGGAGTTCTGTCTCTACCGTCGGTCCCTCCATAAAACTGGTACAGCATCCATAATGGTTGCAGGAACAGGGGCATTGGGCGGCGTTCTGTCTCTTCTGTCTGTCCCATGTCCATCCAACTGGTACAGTAACTCTAATGGTTGCAGGAACAGAGACATGGGGCGGAGTTCTGTCTCTACCGTTGGTCCCTCCATCCAACTGGTACAGCAACCTTAATGGTTGCAGGAACAGGGGGCATGGGGCGGCATTTTGTCTCTTCCTCCTGTCTTGTAGCAACTCTTTATAGTACTAGTCCCCCCCCCCATTTCTTTTTTCAGTGAACGATTTTTATTAATCTATACAATGTATAGATAGTATGCCAGCCTAAAAACATTATCATGCTAAAATATAGAAAATCGTTTTTGAATTTCATTTGCATTACAATACTATCAACATTCAAAGTAATCACGCCACTGCATTTCTGAAAGTTCCTTTTTGACTATAATGTTTCCAACCAATAGTCCCAACTATAAAGCATGTTGTCAACACAAATGTCAAAATAATTCAACCTCTTTGAAATGCTGAGGATAAGCAGGAAATATATTGGATAATTAATTAGTATAGCAGGCGAAATTATAAATGATTCAATTTATTCAAGTGAAAAAAGAACTGTAAATCCAGACTTTTCTGTATTTCTCAAAAAGGAAGCCCTCAGATTTAGTTTATTTTGAGTTGACATTGAATTTATTACAACTGTTTCAGTAAAAAAAATTATCAGAATTTATGAAAATTATCTTCATTTCCATACATCACTTACAAAAAAAATACTTTCATACACTTAAGTGTATTTACAGTAACAGGCTGAAAGTAACTTTAAATTGCGATTTTATGTCTTTTTTTATTTACTTAACGCTTATAAAATGTAATTTTGCTATTCAAGAAAAAAAATCTGAGATATAAAGACGTGTAACGTAATTAATTTGTTAAAATTGTTAATCAAGCTTCGCGAAATCAACTTAATATCTCGAATTACTTCAAGACAAAAATCATATCAACAACAATCTGTTCATTCTTCTAACGAAAGCTGCTTAAATATCAGAGTAACCGGAACGCAAGTCCTTCATAAATATAACTCTGTTGATCTTCGCCTTCCGACGAAGTGATCGATTCGGAACTGCAACACGCGGCTATGACGTGCATTTTTGATGAATAGGTTCTATGAGATTGACCTTTAAAGGAAACAAGAAAATGACGCTGTCGCAATTCCCGATTATTTGGATCTAGGTAGTATCAGATAAGTTCATTATTAGAAAAATAGTGAGCTCTGCACCCCCACATCTGTTGTTTGCGGCCCTCAGCGCCTCGAGTGGAACTCCACAAATTAAGTTAAAAAAATATAAAACAGAACATGTTACAAAAGGCACCATTAAAAGTTGCTATAATTTCTTACATCAGAGACTCTTAACGTCTTAGCATTTGGGACTCAACATCGTGTGTGGCATTCGCATGTGAAAGCACTAATAGTTTGTTTTTCAATCATGGGCCCTTTTTGAAAGTAACAAAAAACATTGTGCCAAAATTGAATTAAATATATGAATTACTACCCTGAGATGATTTTTTAATAAAAAAAAGATAATTATTTAGTGGTATAATCTCTCTTGGCTACTGGTTTGACATTTGCGCACTTATTATCACGAATCACATCTTTTATCAGCCTACTGTAGGCTTCCTTTGGCCCTGACGATTAACACTACTCCATCAGGCTTCAGCACAATTTATGTGCCAATATACAATGGAACATAAAGTAAATGTCAGTATATAATGAAACATCTCTAAATAAATATCGGATTTCCTTTCCAGAGTTCTTGATCTTCTAGTAACAAGCCATTAACATTAGGGTGTTAATAAACATTTCTTTAAACTTCGGTCAACGGTTTAGGGTGAATTGCCATAAAGAAGTCTACAAAAGTAGTCAACAGAAATTATGTTTCAGTTTTACTCGAATTCCTAGGATATAACAACTGGTATAAAGTGTCCTTAGAATATATCTCCAGCAATGAAGCAACATCGCCAACATCCAGTGGAGGATTCCACAACTGCAACTTTTTACCATGACCACACAACTCTTCCACATTACTAATCAGTGTTACGAATCACAAACATTCTTTGTGAAATTTAGCGATACTTTTCTCATAACAAGGGCAATCTTGTAAAATCGTTTCCTGCTTTATACATTCTTTAGGAATGTATAAATTTTGGCCTACAATCTAGCCTTGGACAATAGTTTCGCTGATGCTATTGATGTTTCCTCTCAGACTATGGTATCCTTTTGAACAATGGCTAACACAGTTCTCTTTATTCTGGCTTTATATATCTGAGAATAGTTCAGTGATTGACAAGGGACATTGGTTGGATTGTTTCTAGCAATGGATTTACAAAGAATTTTTCAGCACAATTTGAGTACTTGCACATTGGCTTTATCTAGCTGCGCCATCCAATACTCTACGAAAAGTAAACAGAAATGTTTGTATGACACCTGGTAATATCCTATCGTTGAATTTCGAGACGAATTCATATCTCTGCATTGTGGATGTCATAATATAATGATTTTCACTGCACATACCTACTCATGAAACAAGTAGTTAAAATAAAATTCAGATGCTATCATAGATGCTGTTAAATGTTAAACCCTTTGTTAGATCTCGCACAGCTACCCTCAACAACCGAGGCAGGATGGAACCGTCGCCAGAGTACGAAAAGTCACGTGTTGTTTGCGAGATTAGAAGGTTGAACCTCAAGTTCAGGAGCCATAGGAATCTGGAACTAGGGCTGTCTGTCATAGACGAAATTGACTGCATGAGTTTCGATTTTGGCCACGATATATCTTATTATAATTTGTAAAACTTTGTGTAAAAAAGAATAGGTTTAAGACAAATCTGCCTTCCTATTAGAATTTGCAAGGCCGTCAAAATCCTATTAATGATTGAGCGGAATTCATTTTAAGATGAGCCTGAAATTACTTAAAAAGCATGGGGAATCATTTTAAGATGAGCCTGAAATTACTTTAAAAACATGGGGAATCATTTTAAGATGAGCCTGAAATTACTTAAAAAAACATGGGGGATCATTTTAAGATAAGCCTAAAATTACTTAAAAAACATGGGGAATCATTGGTAGACTGAAGATCCTTAGAATTTTGTCTGATGAGCCGGTAGGATTGAACTTCCTGGGAACATTACTTCCGTGAAAATTATTACGTAAATAAGAAGTATGAAATATGTTTTGCAGTAATAAAAAAGTTGGCTCGTAAAGAAGGTACAGATTATGTATCACTTCGCCATTAGAAATTCCATTTCACGTTTATAACTAATCTGTCATTTCCTTTAATCGCATTGTAAATAGTTTTGCTATCCTCTCCTATAATATTACTCCGAGGGTGATAGCTAGATTTATTGCTAATGGATGAAGCCAAGCAAGGCAATCATCCGGTTTGTAGAAGGGGACAACAGATCTTATCATTCAGTGACTGTAAAAGAGGGGGGAAACTTTTAAGCTTTTTCTCCAGAATTCTAGTTTTAAAAGTATATTTTGAGATTTCATCTTGCAGTAATCTAAATTTGAGATACAAAAGCGCCGTGACATCATCTGAATTATTCAGAGGGCAGAAAACCTGTACTTGCAAAATTGTGAAATGTAAAATCAGAACATATTTTAATAACATGAAATTGGAATTTTGTTATAATTTTTTTTAAATTCCATTTTTATTTTGTTTAAATTATTTTTATAGTATTACATTATTCAGAAAATCAGTAAAAGATGTCAAACAATGCCTTTAACTTAAAATACAGTTATGATGAGATTGAAAAACAGCTGCGGAATTCAGCTGATACATAATAGCTTCTCAACACAAAAAAAAAAAACATTTCGAAAATTTTTTAGGAGATAATCAGTTAACACGAGATTGTATGAACTCAACCTTGTAGGTTAAGGATTTTTGCCTTTATATTCAAAAAAAATCAAATTAATACCTTTTTTGCGTCCGTGCTAATATAATTGCTGTATTCTTTTTTCACGTTTAAACTAAATATAAATAGTTTTATTGCTGTCCTCTTTGTATTAGAATATATGCTGTTAAATTAGTTATATTGTTTGATGAAAGTTTTTATCTGAAATGACTAATTATGTGATATGACTTTAATTGGTTATCTGTCATTTTTGCTACATTTCTTCCGAAAATTCTTCCACGATAACTGGAAGTATTATTGAATTAAGCTTAAAATTAAAAACGATTTACCTTCATGAGAACCATCAAACATCCTCAAACTATCTTTCTTTGAAAGTAAAATCAATATTCTTATAACATTCATTTTGATTTCAAAGTCAAATAAATGGTACACAATGAAAAAACTTCGTTTTAGTATTAACAATATATTGCTATTTAACTCCAAAATTTGAAGTATTTAATTTTTTCATTGAAGATAACCTTGAAAAATATCGTTATTTAAACAAAATCAGACACAGTCTCTAATGTTCTGAAGACATTTTATTCTTTTAATGACATTAGAGAATCGACTTCAGATAATTCCAACTAATTCCAGAAACAAGTTTAACGGGAGGAAAATTACTGAAAGCAAAAATGCTTAAATATAGAAAAAACACTAAAAGGAATGATTTTTAAATAGTAATTAAACATTCGGAAATTAACCTTTTATTTGCTCTGAACACACATTGATCACTTTGTGCAAAAATGGAGCAAATCTCAATTGTTTCATTTTTAAATATCAATTTAATCGTGAAAAATTAATGAAGTTTATTGATACGATTCTTCGTTTAATTATTAAAATGTGATTTAAAAATGAAACTTGCAGTCACTTTTGTGTATTGACAGCCAAATTGGAGTCTGGGTAAAATTAGTCTTGTATAAAATTTGGCAACAGGTGAAAACTGCTTTTATTTCACCAAAATTAATTTCATTTTAAATAGGTGAACTAGATAAAACTAATTTTATCTTGGAGCAAATCTCCTTTTACCTTAACACAAGGTATATTGTATGATAAATATAAAGGGGGACCGTTTAACGAATAAATCGGATTGTGAAGAAATCGGACGATAAATACTTGTTCAGATAACGAACATATCATAGAATGAACTCAAGAGAAACCGATGATGTGCGTATGGTTTGCAGAACTGCATTTTACTGCAATATGTTAGCACCACCGCAGGAGAGATAACGAGCGAAAGAATAGCAGCGAACTCGTCAGGCAACGAGATGATGAAGGAACGAGGTGGGATGGGTGAGATGATAAAGGAAATGAACCGAACTCGAAAGCGAGGAATGTGAGCATCTATAAAAGACTTCTGAATCCAGATTCTTACTGATGCATACAATACTGTTCAAGATCCACAATATCATACATTGTCGTAGAAATTACTAATATAATAGCCCAGATTTGTCTCTAACTGATCCGGTAACGCTCTGACGTCACCAACAATAAAATCCGCGCCATAGTACTGCGAGACGTTAAACAGCATTATTTCATTGTTAGAGCACCTAAATTTCAGTAATTTTAAATTCAAAAAATAATTGTCGTTCTAATTTCAAATTTAATAGCTCTAAAATAGTGAAACAAAATTTGCTATCGATTGATATGAAATTTATCTCGCTATAATCAATAGTTCCCGAGAAATTTTAAATTATATTAATCATATATTTCAAATTAATTTCTGTTTTTAATAGAAAGTAGTAAATCACGTCAGTGGTATATCATGCGCGTGATACAGTTTAGACGCCACGATGCATCTGATTATTTATTGCAATCGTGATTATATAATTTGTTAATATTTTTGGCAACGTTTGACAAGCAGAGAAGTGCTTTGTTTTGATTAGACATCTGAAGTACAAGGAAAATTGCTAACAACGAAAAATACTTCACACGGAATGTTGTTTACCAAGAGGTTTTTTGAATAAAGAAATATGTAAATAATATGTAAATAAAAAAATATGCCCTGTCATAAAACATATGTTTATTTTATTTGTTTTCAATCAAAGTTAAACATTTCTCTCGCATATATACTCCTGCTCAAAAAATAAGCAACAAAGGCAAAACTCGGAATAAAACAAAAACTATTTAATGGATATGCATGAAAATTGTACACGTGGTAGGTGTGGCATTACTAGACCACATATCAAATAATAAAGCAAAGACAAACAAAAACACATATATTACGGCCGTCGCGGCGCGGCAGCCCAAATTGGTTGGCAGAATGTGCAATGAGAACTATACGCTAAAATAACGGGTATGATACCCTCTAGCTGAAATGCATGATTGATAACTGCGAGGCATGCTGGCAATAGTGCCGTTGATCGCTTATTGTGGCAGTAATGCCCATTCCTGTAGTAAGGCTTGTTGGAGCTCGTGGAGGGTGCCTGGCGGCACACTGTGACCTGAAATATTTATTCCCAACATGCAACACGCATGCTCTATGGGATTCAGGTCCGGTGATCTATCAGGTCACGCCATCTGTGGAATGGTTTAACTTTCCAGATAACTCCGTACCAATCGTGCTCTATGCGGGCGAGTGTTATCGTCCATAAATATCGCGTCGGTACCCATTGCAGTGATAAAAGGCCGCACAAGAGGGTGTAAGATTTCGTCGCGATATCTGACAGCTGTGACTTAACGCCAAAGAACACGTAGAGGTCGATTCTGCCGTTCGTCGCTACCCCTGTCGAGACAAGTAACCTGCCACCTCTGTAATGGTCTCTTTCGACGATGTTTGACGCCCGATAGAGTGCCCCTGGCTCTCGCCATATCATTGCCCTTCTGGAATCTTTCTGGATGTTAAATCGAGACTCACCAGTAAAGAATACGTGGCCCCTCTGCTCTGGTGTCCAACTGCGATGTTCACGGGCCCAATGCAACTACGCTCTGACGTGCACTGGGGACAAAGGCACACAAATAACGGGTAGTCTTGCGAACAGTCCTCCTTCATGCAGTCTGCGTGACACAGTTTGGCGGGATGTGGGCCTTCCTGCAGCAGCAGAGAGTTGCGACGCCAGCTGTCGTGCTGTTAGTGTCCTCCGGAGTCTGGCACGTTGCAACACGTAGCGATCGGCTTCCGTTGTGGTGATTCTCCGACGTCCAGACCCACGTCTTCTACTGGCCTTTTTTATCCCTTTGTTAGTGGTACCACAGCCTATGGATGACACTACAATGTTCATTCAGCTCTCTGGCAACAGCAGATTGTCTTGCACCAACTTGAGACATACCTACAGCCCTCCAACTCATCTCATCGTGCAAATGGTTTCTTCTACCCATGCTTTCCGCTTTGGCTATCTCGGATTCCGCGGAACTATCACCGCTTGCGAACTGAAGCATAGGTCCCGAAGCCCCTTTTTAAGGTGTTGCAGTGTGACAGCGGGATTATGCTAATTTTGGTTGCCTATTTGCATTCGGCGATGCAACCTCTACCTCATATGTAAATTGTGTGTTTTTATTCACCGTTTTGCATGTGTACCTCGTCTTTTCGTGTTTGTTGCTTATTTTTTTAGCAGGAGTGTATATCTATATAAACTATGTGTATATCCATGTTTGTATATCTATTTAAACACGTCAAATTTGACGGGAAATCTCTCAAATGAAGAGGCAATTTGCACACGTCATACCAAGAGGGGTGATTTTCTAGTATCATAATAATATTGTAGAGTATAATGAAATATAATGAGCTACTTAAGACAAAGTCGAATTTTGTTGTCTGAATTTTCGTGAATTCATATTTGAAATTGTTATGATAACTCTCCAAGCGACTAATTAATAATAATGAAATTTCAATAAGTGCAGTTTTGACCGATAGCAGATCTTTACAAAAATTATCACGTATTCTGCACAAAATGTTTGAAAATTATTTACAGGGGTTTTTGCTCTCCGCCTTATTCAACCTTTGGGAGGTCTAATTAGCTGCTTTCTTCCCTATAGGAATCAATCAGATTCGCATGCTTGCTAATGGATAGACATTTAGACTTCCAATGGACAAATTACGTCCTAAATTTGATAGAAATCTAAAATTTTGATGTGAAAACTGCATGCTAAATTCTATATGTTGCATTTTTGACTTATCGAGTTCACAAACAAACAGACAGACATATTTCCTAAAATGGTTTTTTACGGCCTCAAGGCAATCTAAACAATAACGATTCCGCCAAATTTCGAGGTTTAGATCTTTGAGGATCGCAATATTTTCCTTCATATAACAGCAAGTAAAAAGAGTAAATTGCAGAATGTTGCCATCGAGATAACAATAAAAATAAAGCAATAATAAACTGAAAACGCTATCATTTCTTCCTGTTCATTCGAATAAAAGCCATAAAAATTTATACAGATTGCTGAAATCCTCACTATTTTCTACAAAATGACATCATTATTCCTTCCAGAGCTGTATATTTCAGTGCATACTCTATTTTCTACTTTATTTATTTACCGTTAGTAAATAAATAAAGTAGAAAATAGAGAGACAAGTAAAATATGTCTAAATAATACAAAATCAGGCTGAAGAATTAATTTCCAAATGAACAGAAACTAATTAACGAAACTAATGGCTGAATGTCTACTTTTTTTCAACCTAAAAAAATTTAACAATGCTATCAAGACAGAATTCTTACAAATACCTATGCTCGAATAGAAACGCTATGCATTGGAGAAACGCTGCATAGCAAGTAATCTCAAAATCCACGAACCAAACATCAACCGCTACTGAGGAAACAGAATAGTTCAAATAAAAGGGAATATAATTCCTTTTCTTTCAACTCTTCTACCGGATAAAGTGACTTACAGAAATCCAGAAGCGAACAAATCCAAAGCTTCGAGAACGATCCTAACACTCCAGATTTTTCTTTCGAAACCCTGTAATCCCTTATGACTTGATTTTCAACAAGCAATACTGATAAATCTACTCCTGGATACCATTTATTTTCAAACATAAAGTCTTTCTCCTCTTTTCGGGGGGGGGGGATTTCTTTGTTATTGGTATTATGATTGGAAAGTTGAAAGCATTTCGGGGGAGTTAGAGGTTTCTGTGTAAATATTTCCTGTTTCTGTTACAGCCCAATAAAAAGCTCAATGTATGAAGTATGAATTTTATTTTCATCTGCATTGTATTGGCTATATTTGCTACTAGCCGCTTTCGGAGATCAGCTTGTTCGCCGGGAATATAATATCAACTGAATCTCTTTTGTATAAATTGTTGTTCATGGTTCCCTTAAAAAGTAATTTTAAATTTCGAATTTTTATAGATATTTATCCCATTCTTTTAATAGCCTTGCACCTATTCTGTTCGTCGTCTGCATGAACGTCCGTAATGGAGTCGAGTAACTACCTGTGTCATGTAGCATACAATTTGCCCGTTTCCGGCATCAACTTCACTCTCTTATTCCTCTTGCAAAATATGTATTTGATTTTAACTTTAAAATGTCGCGGTATAAAACGTTTTACGTCCAGCAGCATGTTAGCTGGATGAAATTATACTGATAAAAACGTATCATTAAACATTAAGATATTACCATAGCTTTCAACAATGGAAGAGAAACATGCAAGTAAACATTTGTTTAAACAATGAAAGCAATTTGAAATGCGTTGCAACAATGAAAAGTATTGTTGTATATTATGCCAAAAAATATTTTTAAAAATTTATTAAAATTAGAGAAAAATTGTACTTCAATTTAATTTATATGATTGAGAAGGTAATTTTTTGTGCTTTCAAATAGTGTAAAAATGATTTTTGTTCTGTGATATTTTTCGAAAGTTGTTAAGTGAAAAAACCAAAATTTCACTTATTTTTTAATTAATTAAAATTATAATTAAAATTTCAAAAAAGGGCTCCGAGGTACATATTCCTACCCTCCGAAATATGTTTGTACCAAATTTTGTAGCTCTAAGTCTCGCAGTCTGGCCTGTAGAGAGTCAATACACACACACACATATTCTCCTCTATTATTAGTAGAGATTAACTTATAAATCTGACTGTTTATTTATTTCTATGCTTTGCCACTTCAGAAATCTTATCTCTGAATTTGCGTTTATTTTGATACAGTGTTAGACTTCCTTAAAAATGCTAAAATATTACTAGCTTAAGTCTGATTTGTGTATTCCTTTGTCGTATTAGTATCTCAGTTAGTTAAGGAACTGTATGTAGAGATTCTGTTATGGTCGTGACGTCAGTCCCATAATGGGTCCTTTCTGACTCGTAAACGAAATGATGTGCAAGATATACTAAAAAGTCGTTTACAAATTGTAGTGGCAAGTCATTTTTACAATAGTAAGTGAGATCGCAAACGCAAAGGCTCGCCGCTGCAGGGATCAAAGATCCGGCCGATCTTTGTCAGGTGATTTAGTAAAAGAAAAGGATAGACAGATAAAGTAAACGACACAGGTTTTGGAATAAAAATACACAATACCACAGCACCGTTTCAAACGGCAAATCCTTTTAACACTTGAGACATAAGCTTTCATATTGTCCTGAGCTGGGGAAATGGTCCTTTGATTTTGCCAATTATTTTAAATAGATTTGAAGTCCGTGTCTTCTCCGCTAGCCGCGTATGGCCGTACGCTTTCACAAGCGTTGATGGAGTCAATATCCTGTAAATTGCCATGTTGATGGAGCCAATATCCTATAAATTGCCATGTCGATGGAGCCAATATCCTGTAAATTTCCATGCTCATGGAGCCAATATCCTGTAAATTGCCATGTTGATGGAGCCAATATCC
>BGPR01011445.1:30406-48565 GCA_013235015.1 Araneus ventricosus
GTTGATGGAGCCAATATCCTGTAAATTACCATGCTGATGGAGCCAATATCCTGTAAATTGCCATGTTGATTAAACCAATATCCTGTAAATTTCCATGTTGATTGTCTTATAAACAATACTTTTTTTCCCAAAATATTCAAGGATTTTTTTGGAAGTTTTCTAGATCTGCAAAAGCAGGATCTTTCATACAAGAATCGAACTAATAAAAGAAGGAAGAAAATTGGCCAAAATTGCAACCAAGACAAAGAATGCAAAAGATATAGCTTATCATAGATCGGGATGCTTATAGAAGCAAAAATGCTTGAGAAACAGTCGAAGAGTTGATACGCAAACTCAATACACCAGGCAGAATCAGCCATTACTCGCGGGCTATTGCAGGGATTTCTAGATTTTAGTTTCACTCGAAATTAAACTAAATTAGAACTAGACTGCAATAGGCACATTTTTATCTACAGGTGCAAAAACGCACAATATTATAGATATCAACTCTATCAACTACTGGACGTCCTCCCGCTGGTGTGGTGCGGAAGTTTGGAGAGGTGGTTGCATCTCAGGTGCCGTCCTCTTCATCTGATCACGGTTCAAAATTACGAGCTCCGTCTCAAAATAGCCCTCGTGTTGCTTCAAAACGGGGCATTAATATAACAAAAACTAAAACTAAACTATCAAGTATTGCCTCTAAAATTCCAGTATTTTCTAGAACACTGATTTTATCTCTCCTAATAATAAAGGAGAATGCGTGTCTGTATGTTGGCGCTCTACAGAACAGACCCCTGGACCTAGAGCTGCGAAATTCGGCACAAACATACTTTGAAAGGGTGAGAATGTGTACCTCGTAGCCCTTTATTGAAATTTTAATTAGAATTTTATTTAATTAAAAATTAAGAGAAATTTTGGCTTTTCTCCTCAATAACTTCCGAAAATATTACAGCACAAAAATTATTTTTACACCATCTGAAAATCTAAAAAATTATCTTTTCAATGATATCAATTAAGTTGCCATACAATTTCTTCTCTAATTTTAATAAATTTGTAAAAATATTTTAGGCATAATTTTTACAATATACTTTTAATTGTTGCAATGAAAACCGTTTTCATTGCTTAAACAAATATTTAATTGCGTGTTTCTCTTTCCTTTATTGAAAGCTAAGGAAGTTACTTTCTTTTTTATTTCATCATTTTGTCTGTGAAATCTGCAAACAAAGTCCTTTAAAATAGATTAATATAGTACATAAGGAAATACATCCAGTACGCTGAAACATGTTTTAATTTAATTTATCTCCAAGTTTCAATCCTAATGCTAACATGCTGCTGGACGTAAAATGCGCCGCTCCATTTTAATATTGAAATCAAATGCGCATTTTGCATAAGAAATAAGAAAGTGAAGTTGGCGCCGACAGGGTGCAATAAGATGTGCATGACACGGACAGCTACTTGACTCCATTAGGGACGTTCATGTAGACAATGAACAGAGCAGGTGCAAGGCCACTAAAAGAGCATTGGTTGAATGTATACCACAATTTAAAATGACTTTCTTAAGGGAACCATGAATATCAAATAATGCATAAGATACTAAATTGAAATTATATTTCCGGCGAACAAGCTGGTCACCTCAACTAATGAGAAATATGATGACAAATCTCTAAATTTCACTAAATTCTCTAGATGTCTATCGTTAACCTGCCATCCAATCCTTTCCTCAGAACGGTGCTCTAATCTTGTAAAGCAAGTTTTCCAACAAGGGCTTTACTATTATTAAAATAATTTCGTTGCCCCAACAGGCGTCTTCGCATTATAAAGAAAATGTGTTCGCGAATAATTAAAATAGATATGTTTAATGTAAACAGAAACATTTAAATGCAAATCAAAGCATTCAGGACCACCTCCCTTCGCAACAGAAACGGCAATTTTGTGATTTTTTTTAATAATAGGATAGTTTTATTACACTTCTAGCGATATTTGTTGTTTACTAAAAAATATATATTCCTATGAATACATTATAGTGTATCATTTATGTGGGATTCCGTTCGATTAAACAGAATTCCCACGGAGAAGTTACCTTTAAGGGGTAAGTGGATCGGAATTAAGTCTAGGGCAGGGGTGGCGAACCTTTATGTGCCAACGTGCCATTTTTTCTAAAAAAATGTTTAATGAGGTCAAAGACGTGCCGTCAAATAGTACCGTCAATGCTTCATAGTGAACTTTGTGATCGGTGGCGTGCCCAAAATATTGTATCGCGTGCCATTGGTTCGCCATCCCCGGTCTAGGGGATTTAATAGGGTTTCAGTCACATTAAATTTAAGACAAAATATTACATAAAATAAACGAGGAGACTCAATTCAAATATAAAACATTTATTTAAATACTATAGGGAGAATTTACAGGGGGAAATATGTACAAAAGAAAGATAACAAAAGGTTTAAAGATTAACATGAAGTCATGTTTGTACGAGCTAGATCACTCTTGAGATGGACGTTAATGGGTTAAAAGTAATTACTGTATTAGAGATAGCCGGAAGGAAAAGTTAAATGGGAAATAGTTACCGTGACATGATGATCGGGTGACTTAACTGCGCCGAAACAGAAATAGCCTACATTCTAGTAAAAGAGGGATTACGAGAGAGGGTTACTGGTTTGCCTGCATCTCTCTGAGCGTGTTCGCTGGTTTTGTGGGGAAAAAGAGGGCGCTGTTCGTGACGTATCACGAGCATGATTCTTGGCTCCATCTATCGCAAAAATTAATCTAGCTTTGACAATCTTATTTACGCGGCGATTAAATTATTCTTATTGGTAATATCCTACATTTATGAAATGGGGACTTCATTTGTTATTACTATACAAATCGTGAAAGTATATTTTTTGCGGAGACGACTGTAATTGCTTTAACAGTTTAGCACAACTGTAATAATAAATCGCAGTTTGAGGGAATAAATATACTCAGGAGACAATAATTTATTTGTAGCTCTTAACGCTTGGAAGCAGAGGTGTTAGGAAATAAGCACTGTTGGAAATATTGTTTCCTTATCACAGAGTAAAGAAAGGGTTTATTATTTCCAGCCGGCGTAATAAAATTTCCTATATAACGCTCGCTTGAACATAGAATTTATATGATAATACTTTTTGTTACGATATGTTTGCAAAGTAGAATATATGTGCATTCTTATATTTATTATTTTTAGTTTAAATCCCAGATTCACAAAAAGTTCCTGCTGTTAAAAACTTCCATTATATTCAAAAACATTCCATTCCAAAATGTTTAAAAATTGAGACAACATGATAAGGATTGATGGACTTTTATATGTTAAGATATCTTAAGTAAAAAACAAGCTGATATATATATATATATATATATATATATACCCCGGCTTTACTCAGAATAAAATGTTTTCAAGTACAAGAAATACACTAATAAATAATCTTATAACACTTTAATAGTTTTTCAATGCAGCGTCTTTTGTTCGACCTCTCTCGTTTCGTCTTACCCCTCGACCCGCCGCTGCCCGGCCCCCCCCCCCTTTTTGTCTCCGCACTTTGAACCACCCGACACGTCTAGCAATCTTTGGAATTCCAGTTTTTCCTCCTCGTCGTAGCCAATGCGATAAAGAAGTTCCTGCATATCATGGTTTTTATTGCCAGAAGTACCATTCTCTTCTTTTCGGTATTTCTGTGCCTGACCGGACAGCCTGGCATAGTATTATTTCTTTTAGATTCTTTCCTTTCGATTGGAACGAAACTCGGTAACTTTGAATGACTTTGCACACTCATTAGGATCATTTAAAAATTTGTGAAAATTAATCGAAACACCCCAGAGAGAGTAATTAAACTGACGTCACTGGATTGCTGTGCGTACATATTAAAAGGTGTACACGCTGTGGGATAAAAGCGGAACTTGAAATTCTTTCTCGGAGTTAATTTCCAAGAAAAGTAATATTTTCATTATAATTTTAACAGTGACAAAAACATGCGAGTGAAGGATTCAATGAAACAATAAAATTGGTTTGAATTTGACTGTAACAATAGAAAGCATTGCCATAAATTGTACTTAAAATTTGTTCTGAAATTCAATAAAACATTGTACGGCAATTAAATTGCCATCGTTGAAATAATTATTTACTCTTTAAGATGGTAAACATAAACCACTTTGATGCCATAATTATTTCAGAAGTTATTAACCAAAAACTGGGCGAAAACTCCAAAGTTTGGGTGGATTTTTGTTATTTAAACAAATATGTTAAGAATTTTTAGAAAGGAAGCTGAAAATAGCACAGTTGAAATGTAATACAACAATAAGATTGTAGATTTCATTGTGACAGTGAGATAAAAATTCTAGTATAGTTATTACGTTACAATAGCTTCATGGCATTATTTATAGGAAGAATCGTGATGGAGGGCCATTGGGACAATAGGGATGGGAGATAAATATGTCCAGATAATTAAATGTCAGTCTTTCTGCAGATCATAGACAATCATAATAATTTCAAACCACAAACTGGGCATCTACCCAGATAGCACGTACGTTTGCAGCACAAGTTTGATTTTTGCTTGATATTAGCTTATCATGGCAAATTTGACGCGTCAAACTTGAAGCGAAACTGTTGCAAACTAACAATGCAGAATCCGTCAACCCTCCTTGCATAACAAGTATGCTACAAGTTCGCCACGGCGAAGATAGACAACTAGCGCCACCCGTCCTTGCAATGCAGTTTGCTGTGAATGTGCATGACAAATTCACAGCACGTTTGCAAAACAAGCTTGCTGCAAAGATGATAGCACAATAAGAGATAATCTTTGTCTCTGTTTTTAAAAAAAATCTGATTTTTAATAGCATCTCCTAGACCGTCCTTCTTTTTATTAATTCAAATAATCAATGATAATTTGTGAAAAAACTAACTTTTTTATAAAAAAATATTTTGAAACATTTTCCATCTTTTTACTAAATATAGAACTCACACTTTAAAGAAAACTATATCGCCTTTTTATTAATGTTGAAATTGTAACGTTTATAAACAAAATTAAACCTAAAAAACAGTCAATGTTTGTTGAAAACTTATAACTTCATTTTAAAAGTAATTACTTTTGAACCCCCATTTCATAATTTATTCTACTAGTAAAACGTAGTTATTAGCGAAAATCGCTCTCTCTTTGATTTCAAATTATATCCTCAACACAAATTTTTAAAAATTAATCAAATCAAGAAAAAAAAAGAGTTTAAAATAAATCGTATGCGCGATCTATTAGCACAATCTATCTTCTCCTCTCGTAGACCAGCTAGCCGAGTGGTTTAGAACGTCATCTTAGAAAGCGGGAAGTCGCGGGTTCTAATCCGAGGTTGCATTCGTACTCTGTTTTTGCTATAGTTTGCAATGAGTTTGACATGGCAAGCTTGCTGCATGTTCGTCGCGTGGTGACTTCGTCGCTTCTGCAAACTTGTTTCAAGCTTGCACTCTTGTCATGTCAAATTTGTTGCAAGCTTGCAGATTTGCATAGCAAGATTGCTGCTGCAAACTGAAATTGCTATTTGGGTAAAAGGATGGGGCAAGATATACTTCCAACGCCAATGACCGATATCGGTAGTTATACACATGGAAAACTATAAACTAAGCCCTAATCCAACTCAAATCTTGTTTCAGCAATCATCGCAGGAATCGTACCTTTGTATAGGGATAGTCTTTGGGGTTGAAATTTTTTTGTCATAATTTTACCTGAGAGGAATTTTCTGTAATATTCATATTGCTTACTTCCGTTAATTGTTATTCCGTAATCGACATTTTTTTATACAACAATCTTTTTTTATGTAATAAAAATATAAATTTGTCATCTGAATTCCACTCTTCAAACGGAATTTAAAATTCAAAATTTTATATTTTCGAATGTCTTTGCTCCTCTGTAAATAATTTTATTGTGAATTTTAATACTGAATTACGTTTATCAATTTTATTAAAAATGATTTATCCTTGAAGATTCCTGGAATTATAAATATAATTTTTATTTATAAAATTACAGTTTCAGAACAGAGCAATGCATGGATAAATGCCACTTAAATACTTGCAATCGTAATTGTTGATATCAAGATCTTTAAGTAAAAGTAACCGGAAGTTTAATTCTGCAGGTTCTTTTAAATAATGTGTACTGTAGTGTGTAAAATACAAAGAGGAATTATAACATAATACACTTATTTTTATTCAAGGATAAAATGTTTGTTCCACTGTACACAGTTCTGTTTGCAGTAAGATATATTAAATTTAGCGAAAATTTTGCATTACAGAAAGCATGCTGCGAAAATTGATTTTATATTGAAAATACTCTCCAATTTATGTTAATAAATTTTATTCTCTTTCTTTTAACGTAAAGTTTGCTTTATAAAGGTTGAATAAATGTCGATATATCAATGATGGGTTTCCTTTCTTTTATAGTAAATATAGCAAAAGCATTTATTGTTAAAAACGCCTGAAGAAAATTCTATTTAGAGAATTTTATTTGTACCACAACCCTTTTATGCTTATGAACTGAATGAAGGAACTTTGCGCGTATCACCTCTTTTGACCTAGAAATGTTGGATGGTTTCTTTTATTTACAGGAAAGAAAAATCCATCTCATAAATTTATATAACAAACAAAACAAAAGATTTCTCCTTTTTAAGAGCTCCTGTTGATGAACGACTTCCCTATTTATTGTTGGTAAAGAAAAGGCTCTACAACGCCATCTATGAGCAGTGATTAACATTCATTCCTGAAGGACGACATGCAAAAGGTGTCGGAAAAGACCCTCATCATGATAGAAGGAAATAAAACAAAAAGACATGTGTGAAAAGACATCGATGAAAATTCGCCTTATTAAACCTTAAATGGAAAATAAGGGAAACAGCTGAAAAACGCTACGACGCTCAACGGAAATTGAAGGAGAATCGATTTCGGTTATCTCTTTCCATTGGACAGCAGAATCCGAGAGACCCGGATGAAGAAGATGTTTCGTTTCCATGGCAATCATTAAAGCCTTTTCTCATTAATCAGAATCCTGGAGTGTTTTAAAACTTTTCCACTCTTTCAATTTTTTTTTTTCTTCGCTCCATCGTCGTTTTATTATTGCTTATTTTTGTTTTCATTTTGCGCATATCGGTTGTTTAAATCGAGTTTCAAGCAGATGAGATTCGTTTTCGATATACACGCTAAGGCGCTTCATAAAATTAATTAAATTGATTGAAAATATCCATATTTAAACTATTGTGGCAGAGCACGCAGAATTATAGGAAAATAGATTAATTCCTTGGAAACTTATTGAAGTTGCCTCTGCTACTTCGCATTAATCTCATTACCAGTTTTCGCATTCTGCTTTTATTATGAGTAAATATCCCCGCATGCTGATAATAAGCTAAAACTTATTAACATAAATTTTGTAAGCTGAGACATTTATTGCCTTAAAATGCAATACTCTTTTGGTTTTATAGACTTTTAATTTGAAATTTTTCTTGCCGTT
Source organism: Araneus ventricosus (assembly GCA_013235015.1). Classification (NCBI taxonomy): domain Eukaryota; kingdom Metazoa; phylum Arthropoda; class Arachnida; order Araneae; family Araneidae; genus Araneus; species Araneus ventricosus. Next base: position 37,879 of record BGPR01011445.1, read on the forward strand.
CAATAACAGGTGGATAGAAGCTCAAAATCTCTTTTTTAAAAACGTAGATTCTAGCGAAAAAACAGGAAAGACCTCCTCTTCCTTTTTTAAGTGATTGGAAGATAGAATCTGTTTTCTCCTTCGAACACCCGTGATGTTACTTAGTCTTGTCTTTCCCCATTAGTAACAAATCTAGATATCACGTATGGAATAATGATAATAATAAATTCAAAAAGGGAAACTAAACTAGCACAGAGGAATTGCATATTAAAGTAGCATTTGAAAAATAAAGAGATTTGAAAAATAAAAATAAACGAATATTGTATCAGTTGCGAGCAAATGCAGCAGCTTCCAAAATTTCAATGATGATATTAAAACTAAAGCAAATTAAGTAAAATAAAAATAACTCTATCAAATTGAAAGAAAAATCCGCCTGGGGGACTTCATCAAGGGTCATCCCCTGGCAAGAAGTCAATTCCAGGATTTTTTCTGTGAGGAGCCGGACAATTGTCCAAAAATTTGACCCCTCGTGACCCGAAAATCCCGAATTCAAAGAGCTAAGAATACCGCCTCATAAACTGCTTTATTATGTAATTTCCCTGTGCTAGTTTAGTTTCCAATTTTGATTGGAATAGTGGTGTTAGGAAAGGAACAAAAAAATAAGACGAAAACAAAACTACTGACTTCTCGTAAACGCAGAAACTAAAGATGTCTGTGTTTAAGAAGATAAAGAAATTATCTTTGTCTACCCGACATATACAGGTTATACAGAAAAATGTAAAAAAATTAACAGGACACAGTTTTCCACCTGCTCAAAAAAAAGTATAAGAGATAAATAATTCTTTGATATCTATCTCTTAATTATATAACACCAGATATATAATTCTTCGAGCTCACCTTGGGTGGCGCAAAGTGTCAATAAAACATTCCCGAAAGTTTGGCTGTGAATGAAAGCTGAACACAGACTCAAAGAATTCATCATTTTTTTCATACATCTTTATACGCATTTGACGACACTTACATATGGCGTTCACAAACATTTAACACTTATAAAATACTACAAAAAATCTGAAAATTTTTATACTTAATTATGAGGACTTTCAAACGTCCCACAGTTAACGCCCATGCAAAGAACTCCGACAGTAGATTGATACTCTAAACAGAAACCAAAGCTCAGACAATAACACAAATAGATACTGTTCAGCAGCGGATTCCGAGTCTACCACTTTTGAACGATTTTACACAGGAAAGGGGTGTCAGGCGATGAATCATATGTGCGCATTTCCGGAGTTCTTTGTTAGATCACGCTCAGTAAAATGTAACATCACTCTTCTATTCTCCACTTTCCCCCTATTTTGATGAAAATAACTCCACCCGGCGCATGCTCAAAAGCTTGGAGGATTTCCGAATGGGTTGCTATACAATAAAAGACGTTTGACGTATGTAAAAACAACTTGTAAAGATTCCGGTTAACTAACGTCACCTGTTGAGAGACTACAAAGTACTAGAATCGTTTTCTTAACAAGGGGAATAAATCTATCTATAAGGTGATCAGAGTACATACAGATATGTTCGGCAATATGAGTGAAATTCTAATAACTTAATAGAACAGTATCTGGTCCAACCCGCAGATAAATTCGGCTCGTGTAACATCTATACAGCCCATAGGTTAAATGTTAGATAGTAAATAATTAAAAGTAACAAATGAGATTATAAAGAACTTTCCGTTTAATGTCCCACATTTCATTTTTGCGCCCATTGTGGTGGGCAGAAAAAAATGAATTGTTAAAAATAAAAGCTTCTTAGAAAAATGGAAAGGTATTTTTTCCCCCTCCAACAGGTAAATAGTTGGAAAAAATTAACTTGTTCTCTGTTCCGAAAAGAAATTTATTTTTTAACGGATTAATCTTTAACGAGAATTTCTGTAGATCTTTTGAATTAAACTAATATTTCAATTATGAAATTATTGTTTTATTTTTCAAACACATGTCTCCAATAATATGATAAAAACAATTTCAAAATCTAAAAAATGTTTTTTTCTAACTGCACAAATTATTAAGACATGTTGCTTAATATCACTACTCGCGTGACTGTTGTTCAAGAAATATTCTAAAGCGAACTGTTATTTTTTAAATAACAAAAGAAAGTATTTTTTAATTATAGTAATTAAACGAATCATGATAGGTGCTGTTATTATTCCGGGAACATTTTAAGAAAAATAATTGGAAAATGACATTGAATTCAGATTTTTTTTTACTCCCATTTATTTGACACAATTTTTTTCAAATGACTTTTTTAAACTAAAATGATTGAAAAATCAATTCCAAAATTCCATCTTTTTTGTAAAGATGGGATTTTGTAATCGTTTTTTCATTACTTTCTGATGTGCTAGAGTTCTGAAATTTTGTACAATTTTTTGTTTCCGATGTCAGAACAATAATTTGGTAGCTTCAGAATTTAATTATCAGTCAGCTGAGTAATTTTAATTAAATTTTTGATTCTATATGAGATGTGCATTTGGTTGTGGATTTAATAAAAAATTAATTGCAAGAAGACAACAATAGAAAATCGTCTTTTACCACCGTCTTCATCTGTGAAGCAATATTTTTTAATCCATTGTCTCCTATATTATGTAATTTTCCAACTTCGGGTGGAAGCACAGACCTCTATATGGAACCCTGGCTACTCTATTCTACAATTAAGTCATCCTTGAAACTGATTTGCGCCCTTACGCCTTTCCAATAATTCATATTTTCCTGCTACGAGACGATAATGATAGCCCACAATCAACTCGTAACATAAAAGATTGTCTTCACCAGCAAGCAATTCAGCGCTGTTTCCAGTTTGATCTCCAGACTTGAATCCATTGAATATGTTTAGGATGATATAGTTTATAAGCTATGTTATTACGCACTATATGCCCAAAAGTATCCGGACACTTCAGATTAGATTTTCACATTTTTTAGAATTTAACTGACTGCCTTTAAACTTCCACCATGTAAAGAATAGACTGCAACTCACATTTTACAATGACGATTCGGTCCTTAGGGCAATTTGGGGACCGTCTACAAACTGATGAACATAAAAACTGTTTTGGCTCACCCCGCTTCACAGAATACTGATAACAAGATGAAGCTTTCAGAAATGGTTATGTTTAATGTGCATAATATTTACAGGAATTTTCGTAAGCTCAGCACAAATATTTGGAAAGATATAAAGGTTTTTAAAAAATCCCAAATTTTTCCGCCTGTTTTTTGCTTATAACATGCAGAGTTTTCTGTTATATTATATGAAACTTACAGAAAAAATGGCAATATGTTAGACAAGCATTTTGTAAAAATTCGGAAATTTAATGTGCATAATATTTACAGGAATTTTTTCACATGACTTTTTTAAAATAAAATGAGTGAAAAATCAATTATTCAAGCATTTCCTCGATAGGAGCTAAAATTCTGCTCGTTGTAATGGCGATATCTTTTTGAATACTAATGATATTGAACTGAATTTTTTTATATAAGTTTCCCTATATATCTGGCTTTAAAGTTGTGAAAGAAAAATTACGTTATGTAGCGCAGTAAAACATTATTTACTAAAAAATACTCATATTTCCTGTAATATTCAAACAGAACTTTCCAAATTTTTACAAAATGCTGGTCTAATATATTGTCATTTTTTCTGTAAGTTTCGTATAATATAGCAGAAAACTGTGCATGTTATAAGTAAAAAACAGGCGGGAAAATTTGGGAATTTTTAAGAAAACCTTTATATCTTCCCAAATATTTGTGCTGAGATTACAAAAATTCCTGTAAATATTATGTACATTAAACATAACCATTTCTGAAAGTTTCATCTTGTTATCAGTATTCCGTGAAGCGGGGTGAGCCAAAACAGTTTTTGTCTTCATCAGTTTGTAGACGGTCCCCAAATTGTCCTCAGGACCGAATCTTCAATGTAAAATGTGAGTTGCAGTCTATTTTTTATATGGTAGAAGTTTAAAGGCAGACAGTTAAACCTTTCCGGAGAAATTCTAAAAAATGTGAAAATCTGAAAGTGTCCGGATACTTTTGGCATATAGTATATCATCAGATAGGAAATTTGTTTGGATGCAATTTCCTGTAATAATTTTACTTAAATAATTTAAAGATAAAATTAGGAGAATTTTTTTTCTTGCCCGGACGTTACTTAAATTGGACTATTTAAATCAACAGAATTATTATCTTGAACTACAGGAGTATCTCAGAAAGCAGTTGTCACCACTAGTAGTCCTCATTAAATGGAATTGGAGCAAGACAAAGCCAAAAACAATGAAAGGACACTAAATCCGTCAAATGTTGGAACGAACAGAACAGAAACTGAGGATACGTATTATTTGTGAGGAAACAAAAGAAGAAGTGATACGGTGCGTAAAATGTCATTCTTGAGTTCATGCATTGTGTGCTGGTGTGAATTTGAGAATAAGAAATATTTTTTGCGTTATTTGTGCATTACTTACATTAAAAGACTTGACTTTATTCCTTGGACTTTTGGACTCCCGCTTTGAAGATTCCATTGACTTTCATTACACCGGAATTACATAGTCACCGCATTTTAATGTAAATAAACAAAACAGAAAACTTGTCCATCTAACGAAGAATAGTTCCAAAATATTTACTAGGTGTCTCTATAGTATCTGGGTCATTAGTCCAGTTGGAATTTCATTACTTGTCTAGAACAAACTGTGAAAACTACAACGACGACAGCTTATATTTTCATGTGCTTGAGACATAAACGTGTAAAAGAAAAAATCTTTCGAATTAAACGTAATGAATATGGACACTGTTGGCGCCTGTTTTACAAAGATTGTTTTAACTGTAACACCAACGCCGATTTGGCGATTGTTCTGTAAGAACGTTTGGTTTGTCAGATTGGCGGCAGCAGTGTTGCCATATTGGCCATTTTAAGGCCAAATTGTGAGAATTTGGCCTTTTTCAAAGTGCTTGGCCTTAAGAATTTTCATTTGGCCTTAAATTTATTTTTGGCCTTTTTTGGCTTTATTTTCATTCATGAATTTTAGAAATGGTTTTTGTAACTAATTCTACTGTTTTTGACTAAAATTTTGATATCAAACTTTTCAAATGGTACACAGTCAGCTGTCAAACGAGATAATTCCTCATCAGAACAAAGTTTCTGTCCCCTTTGTGACTGTGATTGCCAGAATGTCTCTAAGAATGTCAAAATGTCTCTTGCCTTAGGCTTGTGTTTCTATGTATCAAACTATTTGAAGGAGCATATAAAGAACCACTTTTTAAGTTATTATTCCTTTCTGCTCCTGACTGAATTCTTCAACGAACAGTTGTTAACCATACAAAAATGTAAAATATCAGGTTTTTTTTTTCTTTTTGAGAAAAAGGGTACATAATTTTTAACATATTCTTAAATAAATTGTGCCTCTATTTGTGGCATTGAATGAATCCGTACCTCAAAACCGCTTAACTTTAAATCTAAGAGATACAGAAAAACTTTCTAAAACAATATGTAGAACGGCACGGTGCGTTGGATTTGGAGATTAGCTGAATGATATCAAAACTAAAAACAGGTCATTATTGGGAATTTTTATCGCTTTTTGCAAACGTTTTATTATGAGTCTGAAATCAATTTTATTTATATTAATGGAATACAATTTTTTTACTGATAATTAATTATTCTGTGTACGGAATCACTTTTCATTTATTATATTTAAATTGAAAAATATTCTTACATATTTTTTAAATCCTGAGATAATACATTATGCTCGGCTATTTCATTTAGACTTGTGTGTGTGGAAAGAGCAGAATTTTTCACTGCAAAATGATTTATGGAAGGTTTTAATTTTTAAAAAACTTCAATACTGTTTTATTAATAGAGTATTACAAATATGTCAATCTAATGTGATTCTTTTTCATGAATTAAAGCATTTTCTTATGGTAAATTTAGCGTAAGTATTTCAATCAGTTTATTTAAATTTGGCCTTTTTGGCCTTATTTTTAAGAAGGCTTGGCGTTACTTTTCCATTTTGATCTGGAAACCCTGGGCGGCAGCCATTCGTTCGTGTTCGTCGGATGTCTCCATTCGGGAGCATAATCTTTAATAAATAACTAAAATTTGTTTAAATTCGACTAAATCAATTTCATTTGGATGTACAGTTCACTAATCAAAAGGACCACACAGACACCAATTTCTTTCGTTTTGTAATTTGGGCTCTTCCATTCATTGTTTCCATTATTCTTTGGTCTGGAAGCGATAACAGTTTTTACAACATTTCTGGATTCATTTCACTCTTTGAGCACAATCTTCTCAATTCATATTCTAAATGTGTATTGCGGATCATCTGATGAAATTTCCTCCAACGAAGCCAGGGAAAACCTGAACAAAGCCAATGAAGTTGCATAAAACTTTTCTCTGCAGCAATACAGACTTCGCTTTTCTGGTAGATTACATCATAAAATATTCTGGGAAGATTTATATGAAGTCCTTTAGAATTCTACTTATTTATAAAAATATCTGCTGTCTAGACGTTTGGAAATACATGGCTTCTGTTTTCTAACAGTAAAATTTTTTTAATGTTTGATGTCAAGCATAAAAAACTTCAAGTTTCAGTTTTTCATTTTTTTTCTTTCATTCTTTCTTTTCAACTGTTGCACTGGCATTTGTTTTTCTGTCACTTGGACTTCTTGAATTTTTCGGAATCCGACTGTGCAAAATTTACAGAATTATAATTCCACCTCTTCAGTTAGCCAGAATTTCATTATTTACTACTTTGTCTGTTGTATTCATTTTATTTATGTAATATTTGGTATACTTTTTTTAATTCTTTTACTCTCTGTAATTGTATATACACACCATGCATCCGTTATCTAACCAAGAATTATCCTTACGTCCCGTATATAAGGGTATATTTGGGCCATAAAGGGAGAGTTTCCTTATTTGAACTTTTATTGTAGCTTCAGTTCTATTAAATACAGGGAGTCTAAGAATGATCTATATTATTCTAAAAGATAATAACAAAAAATACGAAAAGATGGAATGAAATGCAGTTTGCGGGTAATGGAAGAAGAAATCTAACAGTTTTTTTCTAGCATAAATAGTCTGAGGTAGATGGCGCTAATTGCTTGGCATCTGTAAAAAGAATCGAAAAAGATAACCACTCAGGAGAAAGCGCAGTGTGTATTGCGGTTAGCGGAAGCAAATCACCAAAAATCGTCCAAAAAAAGTTCCGAGTGATGCACCATTGAAATCGATCAAGTGTTCCTTCAATTTATGCATAAATGTAGAAGCTTAAAGACATAGGAAATGTTAAAAAACACTTGGCGGGAAATCGAGTACAAACTGGATATTCTTCGTGTTACTAAAGGAGCTCCAGTAAAGCTGCACTGAATGTTCTATAAAAAACTGTTAGTTTCCTTCATTCTTTTTCAGCAAACTGCATTTCATTTTACCTTTTCGAATTTTTGTTATCAATTTTAGAATATTAAAGATGTTTCTCTGACACCCTGTATTTGGGCCATAAACTAGACAATTTATCTTGAAACGATGTAAATGTGGTTTGTGGAATCAGTTTTATGCGAAAACGCTACGTGGCTACAATTAGGGAACAAGTGCCTACATTTTGGTAGCATCAATTAAAAACTTAAAAGAAAACTAATAGTCCTTATGTTACTTTAAAGTAAGTCGCAAAATATGTAAATACAGTAGAGTCTCGATTGTTCGAGTATTCCATAAATCCGAGTTAGCGAAAAAATAAGTTTAGCTCCCAAATAATGACCAACACGTGAAATAATTACTGCATCTGGTTTTTATTGTTGTTAGACTGGTCATGTGTCCACTGCGCACCCCGAAGCCACCTGCAGAAATGCCCCTCCCAAAGAAAACGGGATATATATAAAATCGATATATAGGAGCAATGTGTTTAAACAAAAAACAGTTGAAAATTATTTTAAGATATAATTAACCTGTTGCTATCAGCAGTTATCTAATAATATGCAAGTACATTTTTCATTTAAATATGCTTCACTGAAATTTAAAAATTGCTTTTATTTCCACTTATTTATTTATTAAATTTCATGATTTCGATCATTCGAGTTTTCGACAGTTCGAGGTAGGCCCGGTCCCGTCCACCTCGAATTATCGAGACTCTACTGTATGTTCACAGAAATGAAATTTATTTGGTTAAAATTTACTAAAAGATTTCATTAAAATAATGGCTTATATAACTGGAGTTGCTTGGGGTCATAATTTCTTCATAGGCTCCCACATATACTATTTTACAAACATTTTTACTAACTTTCTACAGCAAACATAAATTTCCTTTGGATTTCTTATTTTTCGGTTTAACTTTTTAAATTTGGGCTGTCTATTACTCTAAAATAGTATGGTTTGAATGAAAACCCGAGATGACTGAAAGAAAACATGCATTTTAAATTTTCAAACAATATATAATACAATGATTAAGGTCACTATAGAAATTTGTACAATAAATATCTTCCCAACTACAGCGATCAAAGCTGAAACAATTTACACTAATCCGTTACTTGCCTGTTAACATTATGGATAGTAGCACTAATCATTGAGTTTTAGTATATTACTTGAAAGTTTAAATGATGGATAATAGTATATATACTCGGCAATGTTCGCGGTTATAATTTCTTCATAGGCCAAACATTTCATTTTATAAAAATTACCGCTGACTTTCTACAACAAGCATAAATTTCCTTTGTGTTTATTCTTAAATTTAATCTTTTAAAACTCACCTGTTTATTACCTTACTAGCCGCCTTCGGAGACCAACTTGTTCGCCGGGAATACGATTTCAATTCAATCTTGTATCATTTTATATTCATGGTTCTCATAACAACGTAATTTTAAACTTCAGATTGTGGTAGATATTTAACCCATGTTCTATTAGTGACCTTGGACCTATTCTGTTCATTGTCTATATAAATGCCCCTAATGGAGTCATATAACTGACCATGTCCAGTAACCTCTAATTCCACGTTGTCGGCGCTATCTTCACTTTCTTATTCCTCTTATAAAATATGCATTTGATTTCAACATTAAAATGACGCAGAATATTTTATGGCCAGCGGCGCGTTAGCTGGATTAAAACATGTTGAAAAGAGAATGAAAAAGAGAGCAACCATAACCTTTCAGCTTACGTTTCTTAATATAAGCAAAGCAATATCTCGGAGAGCTTGGTTTACAGATTTCACAAAATCTTGATGAAATAAAATATGAAATCAAAATGTAATACGATCCTATCTCAGATTACAACAATGAAAGAGAAACACGCAATTAAATATTTGTTTAAACAATGAAAACGGTTTGAGTTGCGTTGCAAAAATTAAAAGTATTGTTGTAAATTATGCCAAAAAATATTTTGTTAAATTTATTAAAATTCGAGAAAACATTGTACGTAAAGTTAATTGATATCATTGAAAATGTAATTTTATTGCACTTGCAAATGGTGCAGAAATAATTTTTGTGCTGTAATATTTTCGGAAGTTATTAAGGAAAGACGCCGAAATTTCGTCTAATTTTTAATTAATTAAAACTTTAATTAAAATGTCAAAAAAAAGGGCTCCGAGGTGCACATTCCCACTCTTCAAAGTATGTTTGTGCCAAATCTCGAAGCTCTACGTCAAGCGGTCTGCCATGTAGAGGACCAACACAAGGACACACACACATTCTCCTTTATTATTAGTAGAGACAATAGTATAATTTGAATGAAAACCATTGCTGAAGGCAGAACATGTATTTTAACTTTCAAACCATATAACATTTAGCTCAGCAAATATTAACCGGTTATATAAGCGTTATTCTAACTAAAGATAGTGGCAATTGTAGAAAACTTTACTTTAACTATCCCACTTCTCAATTTGTATAAAACTCTTATTTCAGCTATTCAACGTCTGATGTATAGAGAACTTACTTTTCATTTTAAATTTAAGCTTTTTAAGTTATACATTTAAAACTCATTTTACTATTAATATTTTTACATTTACAATTTACTTCTTTACCGTTATCCACCTTTTCAGTGACTATAAATTTCCTTATTCCTTCAGTGACTACTATTTCCTTCTCCTCGTATGCATCTATCGCAGCTTTCACTTCGATTTATTTCTTAATAGCAGAATACCCGGCGCTGCCCGGCCATTTTCAGGTCAAAATCTTGTGGGAACAATATTGTGGAGCAATATTTTATAACTAACATAATGTTCATTTATATTTCTTTACTGAGAGAATATTTCTTAAATACTAATAAAATTATTTTTATATTAATTGTACACAAATTTTCTTTCATTTCAGTCAGTAGAACCCCGCTAATCCGAACTAATTGGGACCGGTGCCTGTTCGGATTACAAAAAATTCGGATTACCCGAAATTCCGATAAAAATAGAAAAGAAATAGATGTATACTAAAAAAACTGTAAGTTATAAGTACTCGGTATTACTATCTCTTGAATTCTTCTTCTCAAAATCAATCGAAAGAGAATATGTCTCCCCTTTTCATTAGAATAATGGATGTGCTCCTGTATGCAGTGACCTTATCTTACTGCGAATTGCATTAGTTTCTTCAATGTGTACAAAATTATGCATGCTGAAAAAGTGCTTTTTTGTTCTCAGTAAGCATATTTAAATCTTTTCCGGCAATCTTTTCAATTACATATACTTTTTGAAAATAAAATCGGTTCAGAT
>BGPR01011446.1:205-11509 GCA_013235015.1 Araneus ventricosus
GAAAGGAATGACAAAAAGTCAAAATTTATTCCTTCCTGTGGTCTGAATTTTGTCCGGCCACCAAATAAAGAACATAAATCCAAAAAATTACCAAATCCAAAATCAGAAGAAAGAGATAAAAAAATTCACCTTCTTTCAAAAGCAAGCCAAGCAGAAAAAGAACGCTATAGATAAAAACAATCGACAATCTAGAAGCTAGCCAGTAACTCCATGTATGAAGAAAAATTTGAACTATTTCGCAGGAAAATTTATTTTAATTTATTTAAATTTAATTAATTAATTTTGCTAAATTTTATGAATTGTAACAATTTATAATTTTAATCTTATGTAGGAGAAGATTGCCGAATTTAAACCAACTGAACAACTTTTAATGTCCAGTGATAAAGTAGTAATTCTAATTAAAAAGATTACAGTCGTCCACAAAATTTACGGGACGCCTCAATTTGGTATATATTATTGAATCTTCACAAAACCAGTGCCTATGTTAATGGCTCAAGAGGACAGGTTTACTCGGAACAAAAAATCGGTTAACCGAGTTAATTAACATAAAACTAGTGCTTCATGAAAAGTTGACCGATAAATGCAAATAAATATAATATGCAGTCCCTCAAAAAGTGGAAGTTGCCTGTCAATAGTGAGAGTTTGCAGTATTTTGTAAATATTTCGTAAACTATTATAGATATGCAATTGATTTTTTGGATACCGGCGTTATAACGTCTCATCTTCGCTCCCATGTAAAAATTTTGCTATGTTACAATTCACTTTTCTTCACAGTCATCTTTAAAAGTTTTTAAAAAATTATTAATTTTCTTATTTATAAATTTTTTAATGACTTTATGTAAAACAATTAGTTTTCTTTTAATGAGTGAAAAAAGTTTTGAGAAATATATAATGCTTTCCAAGACAGCTTCAAAAGTTCCTAAAATTCAGTTAACATGGGAAATGCCATTTATCAAAACCCTATAACTCTCTAAATTTTAATCGCAACTCTATAAAAATGTTTGCTAAGGCTAATTTCATGACGGGGGTCGATTCAGCGAAAAAAATCGATAGGCGTATTGGGAAAATTTCGAGATAGATGTTAATTAGCAGATATCTCGACTATGTTAATTAACTCGGTTACTCAGTTTTTTGTTCTGAGATTCAATAATATGTACCAGAGTTGCAGAGGTGTCCCACTGATTTTGTTGACGACTGTACCAATAGTTTTTTGAATATTTATCTTCAAAACAATGTAATTAACCTTCTAAAAATACATTTTAAAGTACGAAAAACTGTTATAAAAATTGTATCATCGATCCAGTTAAAGAAACTGCTTTCCCAAATTAGACCATCACTGTCTTTAAGCACAATAAAAGCAAAGGTATTTTTTGATTCTCAAGTTCATACAAGCACACAATATATGATCCCGAGTATGGCATTTTATGCATTGTATTATTTCTTCTTCTTTTTCCTCCCCAGTTTCCTCACATATTATACGAAACAAATTAGCCTCTGTTTTTATCTTTTTAAGTGAAGTCTTGGTGTCTTTAAGGCCCTTTTATTATCATAACTGTTATTTTACTTTGACTTGTTCCACTTCCAATTTTTGAAGGTAAATATGTTGGATTAAACTTTCTAAATAATGGTTCCGTCGATTTCATCCTAAGATATTTCTGAATTGTGCGCAAATTGCTCGTATCGCCGTTGAATGTCAAATAACAGAAAGAGCATACCAAATTAGCAACTCAAAATCTTGCAACTTGCAAACGAGGAATCATCATAATTTCAAATGCATTAGATACGGAATTAGTGATTAGGTATTTTGAAGAAACTCCTAGAAAGAAGGTAATCAATTTTACATTAATTATACAATATTTTTTATTTATTTAATTAAATAATTTTACATTAATTTATATGAGAAAGGGAAACTTACTAAATTACTTTGAAATGCGTGGATAAAAATATTTTATTATAGATATAATTCCAAATGTTCAAGATCTGTAGAGTGTACTTAACTAATGATTATTAACTTGTGCTGTTAATTTCTTTTTTATTGTTCTGTCTTAAAACCAGTGATATTAAGGAGTATTTTATCCTGGGAACAAGCATGTGTTATTGAGACACACATGGTACAAAAAGTGAGAACAGAAGCATGGCAAATGAAGGGAAATAATATCGTGTTTATCTATTACTATTCTTGATGGCTATTACTATTTCGAGATGGTTTATCTCATGTTGAAATAACTATCGTATGTTACACAGATGCGAGTTCATACAACACTAAGCAATGAAAAGATAATACGCAAAATTTCACTAAAGGCCTTAAAGCATCTTAATCTGATTTTAATCAAAAGTTACATCTGCTCATTAAGAATTCTGCCAAAAGTATTATCTGTCATGTTAATGACATCCTACATTTTCTTAGTATTAAAGAAGAAAATAGGAATAGATTTAATATATCTTTAGTTTCAAACATTTAAAAGGCTAAAAATGCACATTATTAAGATTTCTATACATTTTTAAAGTATTCAACAAATTACTTTCGCTTCATATAACATCAAAATTAGCTTATTTGCTGATCAACTCAGAATAGTAATTTTATATTGACACTGGATATGAATCTTCTAGCTTTTTTCGCTTCGGTTCTGCTCAAAATACTTCTAATTGAACGTTCATAGTATTTGCATGAGTATTAACAACTCATGCAAATACTATGCATGAGTTGTTAATACTCATACATAGTAGATACTTATGCATAGCTTGATAGGAACACTAAAACATATTTCTACTGTGCCATCAAAAAATTGAAATGTTGCTAAATCTTTGTTTAATCCTCGAGGATATGTCCCAGTGACAGTCGAAATATATCATAGGAAGAAAAGGAAGCTACAATCGTCCCCAAAAATAAAAATTTCCAACAAGGAATGCGAAAGGCGGAGGGAAAAAAGAGGGAAATATTTCAATTTGCAACGTCGGGAAAGGGGTTTTTCGAGGTACAAGAAAGGGATTTTTCTTTTATATCTGCAGAAAAAGTAGCATTTTCGAGAAAGAAGCGGTAGAAGAAATATAGCTGCGTCTCATGCAAACGTACAGTGGGATCATGGGGGAGGTATAAAGCCGTAGAAGACGCTGATATCAATCTACATTCGCGCAAATACAATATTTTTTCATTAGTTGGAAAAGAAAAAAGGAGGAAGGATATCAACCTGCTGCTCCGAAAGAGATCATGTATCCCGGCATGCAATGCGCATCTGATCCTACTCGGTTCCCCCGAGATGAGTTGAGATGGGGGTGCAGCAAAAACTGCGTGCTCGCGTTTTCGAATGCTTTTTTTTGTTTTGAAAAGATATTCTGGTTCGTGTGTATTCCTATGCAGATGGAGATATCGAATTTGTATCGGAGGATGCCGATTCTGATAGAAATTTTATACAAATAATCGATATAGATAGGATTTATCTTGGAATACGGAATTTAGGCGCTCCTTTAAAGTTCATGAGTTTGTTCGTGAAATTCAATGACGAAGAGAACGCAAAACATATTTGAGGTATTCAAATTTTTAGAGGTATTGCAAATTTACAGATGCAAATGTTTAAACTTTTTCCGGTCCATTTTTTTTAAAATTAAATTTACAGCGTACTTTTACCGAAAATGTATCAATAATTCAATAAAAATAAATTTATAAATAAATAATTGTCATGAAAGTGGTTTTTAACAATGCAGTTAACAACTCAGAAATTAAAATTTTCTTTATTTAATTATTATAATCGTTTTAGTCTTCAATTTATAATTCTTTATCATAAATATAATGGTTTCTTCAAATGAATTTTCACTTAAATTCAATACCAAGTGGTGCCACATATATGAAATCAAACTTTAATTAAATCAACTTAATAATTAACTGTTAAATTCTGAAGATAGATAATTGTCAACGTCAACACACAAGTGTACAAATCTGATTAATCTAGCATTCAGGTCAGTGAGTACAAAATAGAATACAAAATTCCATCCTTATAAACATTAAGCAAGTCACTTAATGTAAATGTACGAAACTTGAGAAAGAAAAGGTAAAGTTATCATTGCCTCGAAATAAAGCATCAATTCTCTAAGAATTCAAGATTAATTCTTCATTTTTAAGTATAAAACGTCTATCAAATTTGAAAAGAAAGTTGAAAGTTTAGAAAGAAAGTTGAGTTGAGAAACTCTGTAAGGTCCTTTTCGAAATGAAGCATATTTTAATTCTTTGAATTGGAGTTTTAAACAATAAAATATATATACATGTAATGATTTCGATTATGTAATGATAGGCATGTATTGATTTCGATTATGTAATGATATACTTGTAATGATTTTAGTTATATAATGATATACATGTAATGATGTCAATTATGTAATGATATACATGTAATGATTTCAATTATATAATGATATACATGTAATGATTTCAATTATGTAATGATATACATGTAATGATTTCAATTATGAAATGATATAATGTAATGATTTCGAAACCATTACTTCTAAATCAATCCTATGATAAATATTAGACTTTAACACCTAGACTCGCGATATTACTAAAGCCTCAAATTCGGTACTTCCCCATTTCGGAACTATTTAAACTCGCCGCGATGTTGTAACTTTCTCTTTTTAACGATATAACTCTTCCTATAAGACGCGCCGCTTTGCGCGTAACTCTTCACTCCTGGTCATGTAATGGACTTCAGCAATGTTTCTTAAATCTTATCTACAACTGAGTACTCTGCATTTAATTTAATTAAAGCTATTTTTTAATAAACTGTTCTTGATTCTACAACGACTGCATCTTCATTGGATCTGCCTGTACTCATCATCGCCAGAAATATCGTTTCATACATGCATTAAATCTTTATGCAAGAGTGATATTCAGTATTTAAGTTCTTTACGTTTTCCATTCTTCTCACACAGTTTTAATTAAGTTGACATATTTCATATTTGTAAAGATGGAATTTTGAAATCCATTTTTCGTTCATTACTTCATGTACCAAAGTCTGCGCGCTTGTGTGTTCTTGAATATAGCACTCTATTTTAATATTTCCAGAACTTAATTATAGATTAATTTATTTAAATCTTGATTCAAAGCGAGTGATGATACTTGGCAATGAATTTGAGAGAAAATTGATACCATAATATTAAAAGAAAAGATTATAAATTAAAGAAGCAAAAAGAGAGGAAAATTAAAAGTAAAAAAAATTATAATTTTGAACGATAATTAAAAAAGGGATTTTCTATTAGATCGATATGAGCTTGAAATCCAGACGTGTAGTAACCCTTGTTATGCCTCTTTTCTATTAGATCGACATGAGCTAGAAATCCAGACATGAAATAACCCTTGTCATGCCTCTTTTCTATTAGATCGACATGAGCTTGAAATCCAGACGTGTAGTAAACCTTTTTATGCCGCTTTTGTATTAGATCTTTTTAAGGCAAAGACGTCCATCTGCTCAAAGTGGGATGTTGATTGTGTTTTCACTGGTATGAATGAAATACAGCGAACCTGAAAATTGCATAAATGGAAATACAATAAGTATTACTTAGAATTCTGGACTTTCATTAAATAAAATCATTATATTACATTAATATAATTTGTCTTCTACTCTTAACCCTGTAAATGGCCATTTTTTCTAGCAGTGATATAATAAAATAACTCTGAGATTGAGATTGATTTAAGAAAAGAAATTCACTCAACTTTTTGGATGATAGTAATGTTTTGTTAATGAATTTATTAATTAGTAATTAATTGCAAAGTCAAGATACTTCGTTATAGTTTGAGAAACGAAATTGGAACATTTAGGGTTTCGTCTCATCGAAAACTTAGGCCAACCTTAAGAATTGCATTTAAAAATTGGGAAACTTGGTGGGAAGTTTACTTCCCACGGCCTTACAAAGAGTTAAAAGGGTATGTAATATAAGGGAAACAATTTCTGAAACAATCAGTACTATCTTGATTATAAAACAGTTGGCTTTATTTAAATTCTGTTAATGATATTAATTTTACTCTATAGATTTTTAATGGAATAAGATTTGCAGAAATCGGGCTAGTAATTATTTAAATATGAAGTATATTCCTATAAGAAAAATAAATGTACTTATAATAAATAACATGCATCACTTTCCCATTAATATTTGAAAATATTTTTCACCATACTAATGTAACCAAAAACAAGTTATTTATTCGCATATTCTTAAGTGAAAAAGTTTCCCTAACAATTTCAGAATGTGGATAAACTGAGCGTTTTTGTCCACGAACAGCATTTGGAAACTCTTTTTTTGTTGCGATTTTGTAAATATGTCAATTAACTGGTTGCTTTCGACGTTGAAATAATGGTTTAGTTTATGTTTCTAGAAATATTAATCACCTTCCAGACAATGATTAATTTGAGTGATTGATTCAGATTCAGTTAGTAACAAAAGCTGTTTATAAACAAATAATTGATTTTTTTCTCAAATATGCTTTAGATGTTGGTAGGAAAGCAATCAAAATCGTACTTATAACGTAGCATTCTTTCCCTGCTATTCAAACCATTTTGAAACTGTCTTTCAAGAAGAATGAATCCTTTACTTCACTGATTTCAAATGAAATTTTAGATATACTCGAAATTATATTAACTTCATATTCTGTTATTACTTTAAATCTAAGGTGGACTTTTCTGTCAAGAGAATTCAAACGCCCGTCTTAATATGCACTAGTTTAATTATTTCAAAATAAATATTTAAAGCATTTTCTCTCAGTAACCTTTTGAGGTTTCCTTATCATTGCAATTAGTTACTTTTGCGAAATTAAGATCATAATTATTTTAAAATTTCCAGTCAGATTCTTATTGATTTATTATTTTGAAGAGCCACAATCTTTGATTTCTTTTATTTACAAATTTGGGTATTTCAAAAATGCACGTAACATGCATTACATTGAAAATATACGTCATTGTTTGATGGAATATTTTGTGGTAATTCGCAAGGTTCATAAATATTCTTAACATTATTTTAGCAATCATGTATTCAATAGAACTTCAAATGCGAGAGAAAGCATTTTCCATTTTTTATTCCTTTTAATATTCCATTTAGAATACCAAGGGAATGAACTTTAAAAATTCAAGTTTATGACTGCGAAATTTCCACGTTATAGATCATGAAATGAAAATAATTTCCCATTAATTACAAAAGTTGATTTTTGCAGAAACGCATATAACATGCTTTGCATTAATACATGCATCATCGCTTCATTGAATATTTTGTGGTAATTAACTATGCTCATTAATATTTCTGAGAGTTTGAGTAATAAGTAACCAAACCTCAATCAAATATTAATTCTTCAAACAAATCATTCTTCTAGAAAAATTCCGAATTACTTCCTTTATTGGAGTAACCAAAACGCAATCAAATATTGTTCCTGCAGACAAACCATTCTTTCAGAAAAATTGTGAATCTCTTGAAGCATCGGAAATACTTCCGGCCGCAGAACATCTCGAATGCGAGACGAGCAAATTAAAGGAAACAAAAGTGGGAAACTGTTTTCTCTGCAACATCTCTATGTTTCCTGAGTGCTCGGATAAAATCAGGCATAAATGCGCAAGCAGGCACTCAGCCAATCAATATAACAACAACCGGGCCATTAATTTCTCATTTTCCAAGTCATGCGACACTGCCCTCCCCCCTACCGTGCAGTGGAAGAGTCACGTCGTCATGGCGACGGAGCCACAGGTGGTCTTTCTTATCCTTCTGCTCATCCGTGGAGAAGAGATGGAAAATAGTATTTCAATGGCTTACAGCTCTCTTTTCGATTGTAGAATTCACAATTTTCTGAGCGACTCCGGCTGCCATATCTGTCGAAAAAGAAAAGGCGCTGTCGGCTGCACAGCAACAAGTAGTTGGTACATACCTTCCATTGCGGAGTCGAAAATGGCTGTTTGAATTATATTTTGAGTTGTCGCATAGAATATACAGTTTATTTTACAGAATTTGAATCTTGTAAAATAATAAGTTTATTATCAATTATATGAGACATAGCACTTTGGGAATCTCCCTTTAAAATTGCATCTATTTGGGAGGGAATCAAAGTCATATAACTGATATATATCAGAAAGTTTCTTAATGCTATTTTGATAAATTTGACATCTGAATGCACCTTAATTCTATATTAATAGGAAATGTGCTTTCAATAAATTTGTTTAATATTAACTCTATTTGCAAGAACAATTCATCATGTTTTTATAACGATTGTCAGCAGGAAAATTTAGAATTTCAGAAAAATTGCAAAAAACATGACACAGAAAGCGAATTAAAGAACACCAAAAATAAATAGATGCACAGTCATGCAAACGGGTAACAATCTTCATTTTAGAGATTTCTGGTTGTTGTAAACTATGTTTAATTGTATGCTGTTTGCGAAATTGGACCGATCGAAATCTGCTGGGTAACAAATGTTTTATTTAGCAATAACTAATGTAAGCGAATTACAAAACACCAAAAATAAATGGATGCACAGTCATGCAAACGCGTAACAATCTTCATTTTAGAGATTTCTGGTTACTTTAAACTACGTTTAATTGTAACCTGTTTGCGAAATTAGACCGATCGAAATCTGCTGTGCAACAAATGTTTTATTTAGCAATAACTAGTCTAGTCAGATCTACAATATCGGTCCAAACCGGGGGTACCAGAATAGACCCGTAGATCGTTTCAACGCGTTGGTTTGTTAACTTATCACATGCAGATAAACATACAAAGCATTTCCGAAATTGCTCTGTTTGAATTCCAGAAGGTTTAATGTCGAAATTGATTACATTTTTGAAGTCGAATTTTTTGACAATTGTTGTGCTTTCTCTACCTCTACTTGGGATAAGAGAAATTAAAATGTTACGTTTTACTCACTGTTTGTTTTAGCTGTCGTCGTTATTATTCATTTATCATTACAACCTATTTAATGCCCTTTTAATTATTGTATGTCTTTGTTTAAGAAATACTTCCCCATTTCAGACGTGCTCTCACCATACGATTTTCAAACAAATAATTCATCACATAAAGATTCGTTAGGCACAGGAAGCGAGTTTGTCAATATCACTTGTTAGTCTCGTAAAAACTACAATCCTTGTAGTAGAGACAGGCAGCTTAAATAACACTAGTTATGAAGAGCTGCTGGAAAATAAGCTAAAAGCGTCCTGGCTTTTTGCAGTGGAATTTCTTTGAGGTAGAACATTTCTTATTGTTTCAGAAATGACGAAACATATAAGTTAAAAGGGACATTTATTTGGACGACCACATTTAAGAACATATTTACAGATCACCACATTTCCATTTAACAGCATTGATACTTGTCCTACATCTTATAGGTACAGTACCAACAACAGCTTACACAGCACTGAAATCTCTCCGAGTAGAAAATGCTTATAGGACCTACAGACCGTACCAAAATAATATAGTAGAGACAAGTATATATACTCTGCTAATAATCAGTAGATCTACATACCAACTGCGGGAATCGAATAGACAACGTCATACGATTCCGATTAAATAGCTGCTAATATGGATGTCAAGTGAAGTGACTAGCTCGAAGAAATGACGTAAAAATCTTAAAGAAAGAATGCTTCGAATCTTAGAGTAAAGGTACGAGAGACAATTTAGAAAAGATGCAAGCTTCGTAGCTTAAAATGCAGAATTTCCTAACTCGATTCACCATCATTATTTACGATATGAAACAACCTTTGCTAATGTTGTTTCATTTAGCGCCTGCTTTTGTTTTGGATTCACCCGCCGTTTCAATCCTGCTCTTACCACACGATACTCACACGAATGATTCATCACATTATGGGTTCAGATGAATCGACAGAATTTCAAACGATGAAATATCTGCGATCTAGTATCAACAATTAAGTAATGAAAGCGCAACAGTAGTCGAATATTTGACAATTGTTGTGCTTTCTCAACCTCTACTTGGGATAAGAGAAACTAAAATGTTACGTTTCACTAACTGTTTGCTTTAGTTGTCGTCGTTAATATTCATTTATCATTACAACCTATTTAATGCCATTTTAATTATTGTATGTCTTTATTCATGAAATACTTCCCCATTTCAGACGTGCTCTCACCATACGATTTTCAAACAAATAATTCATCACATAAAGATTCACCATCATTATTTACGATATGAAACAACCTTCGCTAATGTTGTTTCATTTAGCGCCTGCCTTTGTTTTGGATTCACCCGCCGTTTCAATCGTGCAGTTACCACGAGATACTCACAAGAATGATTCATCACATTATGAGTTCAGATGAACCAACAGAATTTCAAACGATGAAATATCTGCGATCTAGTATCGACAATTAAGTAATGAAAGCACAACAATAGTCGATTTTTTTTACAATTGTTGTGCTTTCTCTACCTCTACTTGGGATAAGAGAAACTAAAATGTTACGTTTCACTCACTCTTTGGTATTGGGGTCTATTCTGGTACCCCCGGTTGGGTTGGGTTCCGTTGTTAACGTGAGGAACCCACCCCAACCGGGGGTACTAGAATAGACCCCTTAGTTGTCGTCGTTATTATTCATTTATCATTACAACCTATTTAATCCTATTTTAATTATTGTATGTCTTTGTTCAAGAAATACTTTCCCATTTCAGACATGCTCTCACCATACGATTTTCGAACAAATAATTCATCACATAAAGATTCACCATTAATATTTACGATATAAAACAACCTTTGCTAATGCTGTTTCATTTAGCGCCTGCTTTTGTTTTGGATTCGCCCACCGTTTCAATCCTGCTCTTACCACTCGATGCTCACACGAATGATTCATCACATTATGGGTTCAGATGAACCAACAGAATTTCAAACGATGAAATATCTGCGATCTAGTATCGACAATTAAATAATGAAATCCCACACTTTCCCACTAATGGGACTTCTTTCTGCCCTCTGTTCTGGCAGTCTTATTTGAGGAGCAATGCAGCGGGGCTTTAGCATTTGTATGAGTTTGAATCCTTTCACCGTGCGATGGCGCAACGTTCATCAATCCTCAGGTTCGCTAAGACAAGGGCTCCCACACAAAAGGGCCCCCAGAGGCTCAACAAATGGAAGCAACATCGCGGCGGGGGCTCTTGTCCCTTTGTCTTCCCTGGCACAATGGCCTACCCCCTCGCCCGGTTTAATGATCTGTTAATACAGTGCGGACAAAAGGATGGTAGGGAGATGACGGTGGGCAGATGGACGTTAACGGTCAAAATAGGACGCTTTGAGGGGACGAAGCAGCCAGGGTTGCATAATTTTCTGCTGTGTTAGCAAATTTCTC
>BGPR01011446.1:11519-28956 GCA_013235015.1 Araneus ventricosus
AAAAAAACCCATCAAGCGTCATTCTGTTGAATGTCACCCCCTCATTACCGCAGCACCTCATCTCATTTCCATTTTAAAAGTAGTCTCGGCGAATGGGCGCATGCCGTGACTGGGAGCGTGAGAACCGGCCACGTGGCGCGGTGTCGTCGGATCTCGTGTGAAGCGAAGAGCGGCGCAATTAACCTAAAGGAGTCCGGAGTCAGTGTCTCAGGCAGTAATTAATTATCCTCGGCCCTCACTATCTGTATTCATCGCGGCATGCGTGTAACGGAGAGAATTTTTATGTCCAATATCACTCGAGAGGGATACTTTGCATTCACGCGCCGCAAATGGAATTGGATGATAGCCATCTTTTAGCAAGGTTACTGAAAATGTCACTGGTGACTCAGAAATTTATTGAGTGGAGTTATCTCCGAGGAATGTTGTTTCTCAAGAATTTTCATCAACGTAGAGCGGTCGTGTTTTTTTCAAGGGCTGTTGCTGAATTGGGAGCAGAAGTTTAGTTTAGTTATATTATCGTCCAATTTTGAGGCAACGCGAGGCTTATTTTGGGACGGACCTCATGCTTTTGAACGTGTTCAGATCCCGAGGAGGACGCACGAACCGCTACCCACTTTTCAAACTTCCTCACCACACCGGCTGAAGAACATCAGATATAATGGACAACAGGCCTACATACACTATGAATATTTGTTAGAAACGGATTTCAAACTTCCTCACCACACCTGCTGAACAACGTCAGATATAATAGACACCAGGCCCACATAAACTATGAATCTTTGTTAGAACGGGCTTCAAACTTCCTCAGCACACCGGCTAAAGAACGTCAGATTTAATGATCGCCAGGTCTACATCTTCGTTAGAAACGGGTTTCAAACTTCCTCGCCACACCGGCAGAAGAACGTCAAATATAATGGACACCAGGCCTACATACACTATGAATCTTTGTTAGAAACGGGTTTTAAACTTCCTCACTACACCGGTTGAAGAACGTCAGATTTATTGGACACCAGGTACACATGCATTATGAATCTTTGTTATGAACGGGTTTCAAATTTCTTCACCACACCGGTTGAAGAACTTCATATTTATTGGACACGAGGCCCACATACACTATGAATCTTTGTTAGAAACAGGTTTACTAGTACTTTTTTTCACACTTTTGCTTAACTTGACTTATTAAATATTTGTTAAAATGGAATTTTGTATCGACTTTTCACTCACCTCTTTATATGTTAGAATTCTGAAATTGAGCACATTTGTGTGTCCTTGATGACAATGCACAACTTTAAATTGGTCATAACTTAATTACCAGTTAATCGAATAATTTAATTAGGTTATGAATCCGTAGGAGTGGGTATATCTGGCAGTGGATTGGAAAAAAACTAATTATTCCATCATAAGTATGTGGGATTCGCCCACACAACGTCAAGAACGCCGTCGTCTGGAGCCGTAGTTTAGAACTAACGATTGGCAAAGCTCTACGAGCAGACGTCACGTGACACGACGGATCTCTTCTCTTGCTAGCGACAGAACTGAGACCGCCTTTGCGAGAAACAGACTTGGTTCGATTGAGCGATGGAACGCGATGCCTGAACTGCCGTGATGATTAATCAACTTAATTTGATGTAAAAGGGCAGTGACCGCCCTCTTAATTCTTTTACTTTATCACTTTCCTTTTATGTTCGTCCCATCTAAATGTTTGTGTTCGTCTTGTCCATTAAATTTCTACAATAACAGAACTGTGTCTTCACCTGTCTACGAAATTGCATACTTCGCCTCACACGGGACCTAGGCTCCCATGCTGCAACTATGATAGTGCATTATAAATTAGAGCAGAAAAATTAAAGAGATTTAAAAAGAAAAATTAAAATAAGAAATAATCTACTTTTCATTAATAAAAATGCGTTTTAATTTTTTATCTTTTATTTAGCTTTTATAACCGAAAATCAATTTTAAATTCACCAATTATCTAAATTTCAATTAAGATAGCAATTGTTTAGAAAGTACTAATAAATCTTTTAGTATAAATATCGATGCTAAATAGGGTTCCATTTATTGAATTAAGAGCGAAATATTTATACTAATAAATCTTTTAGTGTAAATTTCAATGCTATATTAGGTTCCATTTATTGAATTAAGAGCGAAATATTTGTACTAATAAATCTTTTAGTGTAAATTTCAATGCTATATTAGGTTTCATTTATTGAATTAAGAGCGAAATATTTATACTAATAAATCTTTTAGTATAAATATGAACGCTAAATAGGGTTCCATTTATTGTATTAAGAGATCAATGCTAAATAGGGTTCCATTTATTGAATTAAGAGCGAAATATTTAGAATCCTTTTGTTTTCTTGCAATTGCATAAATTTTGGAAGCAGATTTAAGTTTGTATGTTTTTGATCTTTTTCCACATTAATGAAGTATTAATTGGTATAAATATAAATCTCCTGATCCTTAAAAATTACCTGTTTAATTTTTCACTTACTATTTTCTATTGTCTTCAGATTTCACAATTTTTATTATCACTCAAAGAAAACGATTTTTACACCATTTTCTTATTTAAAAAAAGTTTTGATATTTTTATGATGGCAAGATTCGGTTATTTTATCCAACACAATTTAACTCACTGTACACACCTATAATAAATTTGAGAAAAATTATTTAACTTTAATCCAAAAAAATTTTCGACGCGTTCTTGACAATAAAATTTTGAATCATTCAAAATGTTATCTATCATATAGAATTAAAACTGTTGTTTCTTTTTAAATTTTACAATAATTTTAAGTATTTTATCTCCTCTTGCTCACTCTTAAAAACCCAGTTGATGATTTATTTTTTTTATTTTGCTTGACTATCTATTCTTAATTTTAAATTCAAGCTATTTCTAAAATACAAAATTTAGGAACAATGAAGAAGTGGAGCTCCAATTTTTAATTTTCCCTTATTTGAAAATTTGAATACAGTAATTACGAGGATGGAGCCAAAAATAGTTTACAAGGATAATAAAAAATTATCTATTAAAATTAGGCAGAAAATACAAAAGGGAATTAAGAGGCATACTTGCCGATAACTTTTCCACATAATCATCAAATTTATTTTAGCATTTATCTGAACGCAGCACCAACTTGTTTAATCCGACTTCGTAGAAATCACGTCCCAATCCATTGAGCCAGTTCTCGGCAGCTGTTTTCACATCAGTGTTTAAAGAAACCCTTGTTCCAGATAAATTTGCTTGTTCCAATAAATTTTTAATCACTAATAAATTTTTAATTAACTTTTTAACTAATCATGTACCATTTCCCTGTTATCTACACAGGTTCAGAAAACTGGGCTCACCACTTTGTGCCTGTGGCCTGGTCGGGGATGCCGACCACTGTGTGTTCAGGTGTCCTCTTACTGCTGAATTTCACTTAAAGGAACCGTCTGATGAACACAGAAAAAGCTGGTTTAAAAATGTAAGACATAATGGCCAGGCCCAATCCAAACTTATTCAGGCTTATAAAATCAGTAATGGCATTTGCGACCGGCTGACCCAGGGTTGATTGTTCATCAGTTTGAAGTTTTTGTTCGGTTTTTGGTGTTGGTTTTTACTTCGGAGAAAGGATTTTAACTTTATAGTTTGTATTGATCGTTTTATAGTTTGGATGGTTTTGTGGATTTTTCTTTCCCTGCCGGCCCGCTTAGGGCCTTACACCCTTGCGGGTAGGCCGGACCGGCATGGGCACTAGAATAAAAAAGTGTTTGGAATCCATATTGGGCGCCAAATCTGGGCCGTATGAGAGGAGTGGCTCCAGACTTCCCACTTGAACTTTCGCAGCAATTCTTAGTTTTTCATAAAAATGAATGAATTAAAAAGCATTAATAGTTTGATTAAATTCTTTACAGTAAAACATTTATTTTCTTAAAATCAAATATTAATTAATAAATTATTCGTAAATCAATTGCTAAATTAAACTAAGTTGGTTTAAGAAAAAAAGAATAATGATGGTGATTGCAAATATAAATTATGCCGCAGCATAACATAAAAATAATATTTAGTTATTATCTTATCTAAAACAAAAAGAAATGAATTAAGTTCTTTAATACAACTGAATCATGGCATGGTTGTTGCTAGAAAATGATTTTAGATCTTGCAAGTGTTTCAGGGTTTCTGAGCAAATTGGAAGACTCAGTATATCGTAGAAAATAATGCAATACGAAAACAAATACAATTAAAGAAAAATATAAATTAAATAAAAAATATTTTTAAAATAATGTATTTATTAGTGCACTAAAAAGCATTTTTTTTATTTTAATAGATTTCTAGTTTATAGTTTTCGGTTGATAATTCACTATTATAAATGTTATGGAATCAAGCGTTCAATTTGTTTTCCAAATTCACAACCAGGTGGCACCCCTCTTAGGAATCGAAATTTAAATAAATCAATCAAATAACCGATAATTTATTCCTGAAAATTGTGTTTTCACCGAGAACAAACAAGTGCAAAAAATTTCAAAACTTTACCAAACCATGAATTGAATGATTAATGGATTATGGATTTCCTTGCACGCAAACAGAAAACCATGCAAGTTAATAATAGTATTTATCCAGTTTAAAATAAGCATTAAATCAATAGTTTGAAATCAAATTCATCGTAAGTCTTTGAAAAGCCTAAGACATTTCAGAATCTCATGGATGAATGAAAGCCATTTTCAGGTAAACATTTGAAATGCATGACTAACAGAAAAAACTCCCTTAATTTGAAAAAACTGATTTCAGACTCATAATAGGTGGCTCAGTTTCAGAAACGTGATAAAAATATCAAAAAATGCACTCTCTCTACTCTTTATTTAGATGTTATTTAAGTAGTTGACACCCAAATCCAATGTGCTACGTCGTTCTAAATATTGTTTTTGAAAGCTTTTTTTCTACCCCTTAGATTTGACATTTAAACGTTTGTAAAATTGCTGGAAATAGGTATTTCAAACAATACCGAAAATACAAGCATAAATGCCTTTTCTTCCTTTTTTTTTTTTTAAATCTGTAATGTGATGTCTTCCTTCCATTCCCCTATCTCTCTCCTTTTAAAAAAAGCATATTTTGCGTGGAAGTTTTCGTATGAGATTCTATCATGAAAAGAAACGAATAAAAACAGAGAAAATGGTTCTTATAAACATAGTTCGTTGGAAGCATTCTTACTAACACATTCTGAAGAAAGGTGTCAAAAACCTTTCTTATTCTGAAACTACTTCGTTTGACAGCTCATTGTAGGCAATTTGAAAAGTGTCATATCAATAGTTTATTTCGAAAAAAGTCGTAAAATTAGTTATTTAAGGTATCCGCATACGTTGAAAACCCATTTTTGACCGAAAATGACAAATTTTTTAAATGTCTTATCTGAAAGCCTATTGTTTTTAGTTTTCAAAAAAGTTTTTATTTTACATCTATGATGATCAGAAGTGAAAATAGAGACATTTTAGTAGAACTTGACAGTTGAAAATGGAATAGTAAATAATGCGATAAAGAAGCATTTTTCATTGTTTTTACTTAAGATATTTAAATTTTATTGTTTATTTTTGTTTTATACTATTTTCCATATACCAGATATTATTTTGAAAGATTTTCAGTGTGGATTATATATACTAAAGGATTTATCATTCTGATCATTTCTTTTTTCCTTTGAAAGAGTGTTTGAGAAAAGGTCAAATTTAGTGCAAAAAAATCTAAGTTTTTTCAAATATTTAAAAATATATTTAATTCATTTAACTTTTTTCTACGATTTATTAACATAAATGTCACATAAAAATACAAAAATATTGCTTCAAATATCATTATTTGAAAAAAAGGCCTCCGAACGTACTCGGATACCTTAAAATATTTCTAAAAGTCATAAGCAAAAATAAAGCCAAAATAAAAGGCCAATACAGCAACTAATAATATAGCAATAGCCAATATAGCAACGCTACCTCTGGACCCGAGGTCAACGCGATGCCGAAAAACAACCCTGTTTACAAAAAGCAACCCTGCGCCTTTTTTTTTCCTTTGCGTTAGGAAGAAGTTGCGCCAAATCGTTTTCTCAACCGTCCCCAACGGTAGCCAAATATTAAAATGTTATTAGGTCTCTAACTTTCTTTCTAATAGTCAGATCGACGATTTCAATAGCTTTAAACCTTCCCCGAACAAAGCGGATCATTTGCGAAAAACGGCGCGTAAATCGGTCCAGTAGATTTTTAGTCTATAACAGACAAACATACGAACATTGTCTTTTATATATATAGATTCATTACACCTCGATGATCAAGAAAAAAAAAACGATGCCCTGCGATCTTCAAAATTTTAAGAAACAAGACGTCTCTTACCTTTCCATAGGCTTAAACCAATCAGACAGAAGAGCCACATGTTAATTTGGTACCCCAAATGGGCACAATTGATGAGATAAATGTGAAGTGGAAGCAATATTTTCTCAAGCACTTTTAAACGGAAATCTCTAATTATGTCTTAATTAAAGATGCGGAAATCCTGCTTCTGTGATTACTTCCGATCAATTTTAATAGGAATGTCTAAATATATCGTTTAGCTGCATTTTTACCTTGATTTTAAACATCGATTTTTCTGTTTCGATGTGAAGTATTTTTAATAATATTACATCGGATTGAAAAAATAAATATATTATTCTGTCCGTATCGGTTTAATATAATTAAATCATTACATTTCTCTTATAGTTTCCAAATTATTTCCGGTGGTCATAATCAGATCTCTGTTGTGATAGATTTTGCCAATTCCGTTGTGCATTTCATTCAGAATAGAATATAAATTTCATGAAAAATTTTCGCACTCTTAATTTCTTTGTCTCCTATGTGTACTCGAAACTGTTGTCTGAAGGAGTTAACAAGGATGCTCAAAATTTAATCAAAATATACAAATATCTATTAAATATCAAGAAGACTTGAAATAGATACTTTCTCGAATTCACTACTAGGGGTCTCCAAACGCTTGGAATCAAAATTTAATTAAAATATACAAATATCTCTCAAATATGAAGAAGACTTAAAATACAGTGGAATCTCCCTATAACGAAATCTCTTGGTTCCAGTTGAAAAATTCGCTATAGGGAAAGTTTCGTTATACGGAGATTAGAGATTATTGCAGTCATTTAAGTAAATGTTACAAACCTTTTAGTATGTGCGATTAGTTCAAAAATATTTAATTATGACTTTCAATTAAAAATGAAGTAATATTTATTATACATTTGTTAAAATTATATTATTTTTATTGTGTAAATAAAATGCTCAAAGGTGAAAACAATTCACCAATTTAGAGAATAATATGTACTAGTATGGATAAACATAAAATGCGTATTGTCACATCCAATTGCTGTTTCCAACCCCCATTCCACCCCGATTCTTGGAATCTTGACCCTTAGAAATGTTGTTCCCTCTGTAGAAACCCAGGCCCCCACAACTGCATTACCCTTCACATAGCATTCTATTGTTATGTGTTATCGCTGGAATGAACAGTGCGAGTGGTTCCAGAAACAGGAACATGTGAGAGATTTGTTTGCACAGAAATTAGCAACTTTCTTCAAAAATGACAAAAATCGAAAAGATAAAGGTCTGAAAAAATTCGTTATAGGGAGACAACCACTTCGTTATATGGAGAATATTTTCAATGCTATTTATGTAACATTTCGATTAAAAATTTCGTTAAAGGAAGAAATTTGCTGTAGGGAGACTTCGTTGTAGGGAGACTCTACTGTAGGTACTTTCTAGAATTCACTGGTAGGTTATGTCAAGCATTTGAAATTAAAATTTAATTAATCAAATGCCTGATATTTAATTTCTAAAAATATTAAATATCATGTTGCAAAGTGATGAAAATATCTTTTCTCTAGCATATATCAGGAAGTGAGTGAAAAGTCGATTACAGAATTCCATCTTTACAAACATGAAAGAAGCAAAGCTATATAAAAGAGTGTAATAGCATATAAAACAGTATAGCTTTCAATATATCGGAAAGACTTCGTCTTAACCTGTCACAATACCAGACCAATCAGAACAAACAATGTAAAAAAACATTTTTTTAAGTCAATTCCTGCTTAGGTGATTCGAGATATAATGAAAAATGTACTGCGCATGCGCAAAGATATGGCTAAAATATGGGGTTGCTTCGATGATCCCATGGGCCATCCATATATCCAAGAACCATGTCTGTAATGTTAATAGTTTTCGAGATATAATGAAAAACGTACTGCGCATGCGCAAAGATATGGCTAAAATATGGGGGTGCTTCGATGATCCCATGGGCCATCCATATATCCAAGAACTAAGTCTGTAATGTTAATAGTTTTCGAGACATAATGAAAAACGTACTGTGCATGCGTCATGCAAAATATGAAATGACAGACAAACAGACAGTCAAGAAAGCGAATTAATATTGCATTGTCATCTAGTTCTGAGCTATGTTTAAAGTTTCAAGTCTCCAGCTCATCGGGAAGTTAGTTTAAAATCGATTGCAAAATTTGGACAAGATATACAAATAAATATATATATATATATAGGGAGAGTGTGAACTAATAGTAGCAATTGAAAAAGAATCCACATTTTGATTGTTTAACAACTGGGACTCAATTGATGAGATTATTTTCTCACACATTTTACTCTCTTCCGCAAGCGGAAATCTCTAATTATGCCTTAATTAAGATACGGAAATCCTGTTCCTTGGATGATTTCCAATTATTTTTAGACCGCTTATCTAAATATTGTGACTGAGCAGCTGCTTTGATTTCTAGAACTTAAACAATCACGTTCTAGACCTTATGTATAACTTTCAATCACCAAAATGAAAATTACTGAATTAAGTAAACATCACAATCGGCTAGCATTAATTCGCATCGCAGATTCTTTTTTCGTTATCAAATTAAATGAGATCATCAGATTCTGATCTTAATTATAATCCTTTGAGTAAACATCAGTCACATGACATTATTCTTTGATTTTCAGATTTTGTCTCCTACAAAATTAGATTCCGATTCCGGAATGCTTTGTTGTTTAACTCAAATAAAACCTAAAGATTATTAGAGAGGAACGCTATTCACGTGACTTTTATTACATGAATTTATTACCATGATTGATTTCTACTTCTATTTCCCCGAAAAGGTCACAAAAAGGAAACATACTCTGATTTTTCTGAGACAAGAGGTAAAATAAGTAGTTTTGAGATAGAATAGTTTAAGAAAAAGAGTTTGTTATATAATTGCTTAATTGATTATGATAGATTCATGTGAATACACGCTGATGAAAAAATTTTGATTGGTTCTTAAATAAAATCAAAACATTAAGAATTAAATAAGAAATTATGCTGCTGATTTTAAAGTAAAGCAAATTTTATTGGTAATATTACTTCAAGTATAAAAGAAAATACTTATGTCCTTTCCACCTTTTTAAAGTAATTTACTTTTTAAGATTATAAAAGTTGTATTTATTTCTTTCTCTACATGTAAAACTTACAAGGTCTAAAAAATTATATTTTATATTCCTGCTTCGGATTAAATCGATATAAGCAAAAGTATCAATAAGTTAAGCCGAGAACAAAATGATAACCTTCAAAGTAAATAAATACATATATGGAACAAACAATGTGTTTAGGTTTTGATTATTAAGCAAATCAAAATTTATTGTTATCACGGCACCATGGGAAGTGGGGGAAACACAAGGCTTTATCCCAAATAATAAAAGTTTTGGAGTCGTTGTTGTCACCTTTAGATTACAGAAGAATGAACTCTTAAAATATTGTGACAAAATCGTCTTGTAGGTGTACGTGAATGCAGTCCAATAAGCAGGATTTAAAAAAAATAAAGCTCTTTATTTTACAAATATTCTAAGATAAGAAACGTAGCACAAGTATTAAAACAGACTTATAAAAATTCATAATAGAGATTACCATTAAATCTCAACACAGCGCTCAAAGGCTTCTTGTTAGCTCACCAGTTTGCTTGCTGATCAAAATCCAACTCCTCTTCTTGGCTTGAGAGTTTGCTTTTATACTTCTTCAACAGGAAGTGACTTCATTACGTAATCTCCAGAAAGTTCGTGAAGCCAGTAGAAATAGGTGGAAAGTTCGAGGTCCTTCTAGAAAATTCCTTTTGTCGCCAAAGTCGCCAAATTTGTCGCCAAGATTAGGATCTCATGGAAATGACTTTATAGCTTTGTAACAATATCTTGAGAAATAAGATGATGCCGTGCTCCTTTCAAGTCATTAGAATATAAGTTTTGTCGTTCATTTAGACGGGTTATCAGCTTACTTTCTCTTATCCCACCTCATTAGTAATAAATACATCCATCTCGCGTTGGGAAATACAGTACAATCTGTGCTCTTTTAACAAATTTGAGCGTCCTGGGCTAGAGAAATTTGGTACCCCATCATAAACATAACTTGGAATTTCAGAGCCTATGGCCCATTAAAAACACCTATCTAATAAAATAATAGAAGAGAAAGAAAATGATTTGTTCAATGATTAACGTCTTACAAACGATTTACAAAATTATATCCTTTCCGGGATAGGATTTTGCAAGCCATATTTTTCAAGACATCGCAAGAATTTTCAAGACAGGATCTTGCAATCCAGCTTCTGTAATGTAGGTAAAGTCTATTACAGATTTTATTTAGGATTTTCTCACTGTTTGCCAATGTATGAATTTTTTTTAAATGATATGCATGTTTATGTAAAATTACAAAATCGAAAAGTGTCTAGATGCAAGCTCTAATCATATCTTTAATTTTAACATATTTTTAAAAATCAGAATTGATACGGATAAAATTGTATTTAAATAATTTGTTCTTTCAAAATTAACCCTTTCAAGGGCCTTTTTTTCTAGTAATGGTATAATAAAATAACATCGGGGTTGAGGTTAATTTAAGAAAAGAAATTCATTTAGCTTTTTGGAGGACTTATTTTTTGTTAATTAATTAAATAGTCAAGACACTTTGTTACGGTTTGAAATAAGAAACTAAAACGTCTAGGATTTCCTTTCATCGAAAAATTTGTTGGGAACTTTAAAATAGCCTACCTTGTACGTTTAAAAATTCATGAATTACGTGGGAAGTATACTTCCTACCCCCTTTTAAATAGTTGAAGTAAAATTAGCATAGTAAATTCCCAGGCGCCTTTGCATTCATGTAGCACCTGGGCTACAGTCCAAAAAACCCAATGGATAAGACGGCTCTGAATACAGGACAGAACGCCGTCCCTTACCCCGTACCCGTGACCAGACCGGTCACTGAACGGTTTGATGGGAAAGACACGGGAATTTTATTTAAGAAAAAGAAAAACAAAATAAACAAAAAAGAAGGAAATATATACACTATGTACAGCACAGGCATTTTCACTTTTACACTATTAGTTCGTAGCAGTCTTCTTTTCTTTAGATGTTGAAATACCTTTCTTTTATTTGAAGGTGGAATGTCCGCTGATTGAGCTACTTAGTTCAGCTCGCTGGGATGTTGAAGGCTAGAGAGGCCGGAAAAGATCTCTGTTTTCGCTAATGAATTTGATAATCCCACGAATTTTCTGCCTGGAGACGAGGTTATTGGCGACCCTTTTCAGCCATTCTTGTTCGAAGTTTGGCGCTGGCTTCCTCATATACCAAGACACTGTATAGATACACTCCGTGGCATAGTGAAGTGCCGTGCCAATTCCACCACAACTGCAATAATAGCTGTCAGACAGGTGAAATCTTTTGAGGTAGGCAGGGAAAGGTCCATGTTGAGAGAAGAGGATAACATCCTCTCTAATCCAGTTAGTGGGACGGAGACTAACTGAGGGCAAGATGTTATAGATTTTCCTGCCTGTATCGCCATTCTTCCATGAGGTGGCTCTGAATACAATAGGGAGTATCGACAGAATGATTAAAATAAAAAATTAGGTCATAGGAAAGAAGAAATTCTCATACGTTAGCGGTGCAGAATGGAAACAACTCACACACAGTGAAACAAATTCAAAATGTGCAGCGTACATCTGCAGAACCTGTAAGGAAATAGTTAAGGCATTACTAACACAAGTTTGTTATATTGGACGTAAAGAACTATCGGTGCTTTAAGGGAACACATTACCTTCTCAACACCTTTTTTTATTTGAAATATTATTGAAAATGTTTTGCTAGTATTGAGACTTAACAATCATATAACGTCATCTTGAGGAGAAAAATTCCATTTTGATCTGCTTGTTTAGTTGAAATTTAAATTTTTTAAAGAGTAATTCAATTTTTTAAAAAATCCTTACTATTTTTTCAAATATGAATATTTTTGCCTCAAATTTTATTTGTAGATTCACTGAAATATATTACACAAAACTGTGCATGGATTTTAAGGTGTATCTAATATTTGCTTGAATATATATATTTTACTTAATCATATGGTGAAAAATGAGGAAATTTAGCAGTACCTCATTTTTTATCTTGCATATAAAAAAAACTAAGCAATTGAATGCTTATTGCATGCACAGTTTTATCGTATACATAATGAGAAACGTGTACAAAAAATTTGAAAGCTCTATCTTAGAAAGGAATAAAGCCTTAGCATTTTGAAAACATGAAAGTGAAGAGAAGTTCGACACGGAGAAAAAGCCATTTCAAGTTGTCATTTGCGCACGTTTTTCATTAGTCATCGTAAATAAAAATCTAAATAACTTTTGAAATATTAAAGGTACAGATTTGCGATTTTGATACAATAAGTAGAACGATAAGAGCAACGAAATAAGCCAATAAAATCAAAATTGTTATTTTGGCCATCTTTTGGGTAATGCGTCCCCTTAAAACAACAAACAAACTTAATATGTACCTGAATCGGTCTTACCATGAGAAAAAAAAACGTGTTGAAATCTGCATTTTTAAAAAGGAAAAAAAGGACCAGCGCAGCTGAATCTTCAACAAGAAATTTCACGATGGCAGATTGAATAAAATTTCGCTCCCCCGCACTGTCCTGCCAATCCAACTGTGAAATCCCGACAATGGCATATCGGTTATGCCTGCGAGAGAAAGCAAATCCCTGCCTCCCGACATGCAGGACATCCAAATGAGATTCCGTCGATCCCGGAGGAGGCGCTCGCCAACGACGTTAATGTATCGGATGACGGTGGGGAAACAATGGGCATACGTGGAGAACAGGAGCCTCGCTGTTCCTTCTCCAGTTCCTGTATTCGAAGAAGGGAAACTCTGAAAAACATTCATATCGATGTATAACGAGGATTTTTCCTTTCTTTATTTACCAACGTATAACGAGGAGATTACAATACTTTCTTTTCGCATGCGAAATATGCAAAGAGAAAGTATTGCATTCAACAACAAATTCAGCTCTAGTATTTGATGAATATCCATCTTTTAGTCCGAAAAATTCATTTTTGGAATTATGTCTATCTGTCTTGAACACTTATCTTCTTCTCTCAACATGGCCCTTTCCCTGCCTACCTCAAAAGGTTTCACCTGTCCGACAGCGATTATTGAAACTGTGGTGGAATTGGCACGGCACTTCACTATGCCACGGAGTGCATTTTCACAGTATCTTGGGATATGAGGAGGCCAGCGATAAACTTCGAATAAGAATGGCTGAAAAGAGTCGCCAATAACCTCGTCTCCAGACATAAAATTCGTAGGATTGTCGAATTCATAAGCGAGATCTTTTCCGGCCTCCCTATAGCCTTCAACTTTCCAGCTAGCTGAATCAACAAGCTGCAAATTACCGGACATTCCCCCATTCAAAAGAGAAAGGTAAAACAACATTTAAAGAAAATACTATTAGGAACTAATAGTGTAAAAGTGAAAATGCATGTGCTGTACATAGTGTAAATATTTCTTTCTTTTTGTTTGTTTTTTCTTTTTTTCTTAAATAAAATTCCCGTGTCTTGCCCATCAAACCGTTCAGTGACTGGTCTGGTCACGAGTACGGGAGTAAGAGACGACGTTCTGTTTTGTCTGAACACTATATCACATAAACGGAACAAACTAGACGGACAATATATGGCATGTGGTCTTAACGCCAATATTGTATATTTCTGTCAAATTTTGGACAAAATCTATCTATGATAAGTTTGTCTGTCTGTTCGTCCAAGTCAAATTTTGCACATGGTTTAATCCCTGAAATTGCACATCCATATCAAATTTTGAACCACATCTTCAAAGGATTGACCGTCTGTCTGTCTTTCTTCTATGGGAGCGCAGTAACTCAAGCTAGAGTAATCCATTTTATGATGATCTTTGAGCCAAAATTTTAGATCTTTGCCAAATTTTGACCCAAACTAATAAAAGGAAAAATTTATTCTTACAAAGTCTCTTCACTCTACGACGAATCTAAGCACAAAGAACGCCATAATGTAAAAGTATTCGAGAAAGTCGAAGAAAGAACACTCCCCTCTTGTTTCAGTCATGGAAAGACAAATAATATATTTGTAGATGATTACATTCGTGTATAGAACGAACATTACATTTTGTTGTTAACGAATAAAAGAAGGAAAGGAGAAAAGAGCCGTGTTTATTTCTCATGAAAGATTCAAAAGCTGATTTTGAAAATTTACTGTAGAAATTTTTCAGTTTAGAAATCTTTAATTAGCTAATATTGGCTTGTTCGGAAAGTATCCGCCTTTTTCATATAACTTGCGTTTATCTCAGTAAGAAGACTGAAAGGCTTTTATCAGCCTTTGAAACTGGATATTTCCTGAAAGATGGGCTTTCGTCAATATTGTGTCCATTCACAATGAAAATTGATTTAATTGTATGTGTTTGAGTACAGTTTGAGCATTGAGAACAAAAATCGCCTTTTTCGGCACTTAATGCTTTTATACTGCCGCTGAGTTAAGGATGCAATTAAAAACGTGAAAAAGATATGTACTGTTTACGAAGACGATGCTGTAAGTGCACACACAGTTCAAAATAGTTTGTGAAATTCAGATGGAACAAATTTCATGTTTAAGACTAGCAATATTTCGGTAGGGCATCCAAAGTTTATGGCAAGAAAATCAGTTGCTGATTCCAAATAATCAACGTATTACCACTCTTTAAATAGCAGAGAGAATTAAAGAGACGAATTTCACCATTTATGAGTATTAGATACCAACTGGCTTTGTTACAGTTGTCTTGATGTTTGGAAATCCAGCAGATTAAGAGATAACATTGAAAAGAGTCTATTGCTCAAACACAACGGAAATTATTCATGTTTTAAATGGGGGATAACGGATGAGCAGAAATAGATCATCTACAATAATGTTGAGTAAAAATGGTCATGGTGCTTATTCGGATGAGCCTCCATTACCCACGTCAAAAGGCAATATCCGTTCCCATACAGTTATGCTCTGTTGTTGGTGAAATGGGAAAGGCAGGGTGTCTCATAAAACACTTTTTCAAAAAACATTGCTCCCTAGGGTTTTTCCCATTCCCTTTGCTCCTAATAGATAGTATATGAAGTTTCAGCTTTCTAAGTTAACAGTGCAAAGCTTTGAAATTTGAAAAAAGCTCTTAAAATGTAAAATATTTAGATTTATTTTCCAAATTTTACATGGTTACTAATGTGTTAAAACTGGTTTAAACTTGGTTCTATAAACATGTTTATTAATATTATGTGTATAAATTATAAGTTACACAGTGCTTTGCATGTTATAAAATATCTGAAAAAAGATTAATATCGGTAAAATGTTCGAAAAACGAAAATTTTCAAATTATTGACCTTTAATAATGAAACAAGGGTACAGTTCATAATTAGTTATGCTTATATTCTAAGTAAACATGCCTAAAGGAACAAATATAAGCTAGTTTTAACACATTAGTAACCGTATAAAATTTCTAAAAAATTTGCATTTTAAGAGCTTTCTTCAAATTTCAGGACTTGACAGGCAAATCAAACCGTTAACTTAGAGGTCTGAAACTTCATATACTCTCTATTAGTACCAAAAAGAATGGTAAAAAATCTGGGGAGCTGAGGTTTTGTTTGAGACACAACCTATTGGAATGGCATTGTCAATGCCGAGATGGTGTCACTTAAACAAACAATTAATTCGTTGAAATATGGTAGCTAGATGGACAATTTGAGGAAGGCTATTGCCCAGAAACGCCTAGAATCGGTCAATCGTAAAGAGATGGGCCTCCACCAGTATAACGCTAGACCACGTGTGTCTTTGACCCCTGGCGGAAGTAGCTTGTTTGGGATGTCTTACCCCATCCTCAATGCACTCAAGAACTAAATAGTACCAAAAATCTTACTTTCGAAATCTTACCATACCTCCATATAGTCCTGACTTGGGTCGTTCAGACTATTCAACTCTTTTCAAAAGTTACTAAACTTGCTGTTATTTGTAGGACTTCAAAGAACAACTTGAGTAGTTTTTTAACTATAAGCCAGAGATGTTCTATGAGAGTAGAAGAATGACACTTCACAAAAGGTGCCAAATCATCAATAAATAAAAAGGTTCATATAAGTATTATTGAATTAACTTCATTGTTAGTACAGAAAATTTCTTTTCAGTTTAGCCCTAAAAAATGCTTTCCGAAAAATCCAATATGTAAAGATTGTTTTTTTAACTAACCCAACTCAGAAACATCCGTAGTTTGAACCAGAATGCCAACGAATTTGGTAGATCCCTAAATAAGACAAAGTAATATGGGATGTAAAAGCATGTATGCAAGAAGTTAACACAGGAATGCATCGAAATTGGAAAGATATATAAATTTTGTAAAAAGCAGTTTTCAAAAACACACTTTTATTAGTGTTCTAAAGAAGAATAATTTTTATTTTAATTATTTGCTAATTTTTACAACATATATTTCATTTTGGAAAATAGGATGGTATATTGAAATCAATTTTCTCTCATTCACCATCAAGTAGCTCACCTCTTATGGAGTCAAAATTTAATTAAACTAATCGATTAACTGATAATTAAATTATTAAAATATAAAATTATTGCACTGTTATCGAGAACGCACAAATGCAAAAGAATTCAGAAATCCAATAGGGGAAACCAGGGAGACTTGACCCTACGTGATTTTCTCAGATTGTGAGATAATTGGTAATTTTTGTGTGCCATTTTTATTTGACCATTCTTCGCATGGTCATTTTGAGGAGATTTTAGTTCCAAACTTAAAAGCCATACTTTTTACATTTATAAGTCACCCTTTTATACCTCGTTTATATTTATACATCTCTCATTTACACGTCGTTCACATTTCTACGTCGTTTCATCACAGTCCCGATTCATTCAAATTCATTATAATGATAAAGTACTTCGTGCACGATGCAGAGATTCAGTTATATGTCGTTCTTTCCCGTTCTAAAATATGGAAATTTCCTCTTTTTCGTATGCGAACTGTGATAAAGATATCATGATTTCGATATATATCATATAGTCTCTCATTTATACGTCGTTTATATTTATAAGTCTCTCATTTATACGTCGTTTACATTTATAAGTCTCTC
>BGPR01011446.1:36845-48564 GCA_013235015.1 Araneus ventricosus
CAGTGTGACCCCAACAATATAGTAATTGTTAGGATAAAATAATTGTGATAATTGTTGGGGTTAATAATAATAAAAAGAATTGTTGGGTTCAGTGTGACACCGTTCATGTGTTAATGCTCCAAATATATGAAGTTGTGTTGAAGGATTAAAATGAACTGGTAATTAAACGGTACCCATTAATGAGAGTATTTTTCGAAAATATTGCAGAATTTCCGTTCTTTATAATCAATGAACAATTTCTAATATGTAATTGTTGGGGTAAAATAATTGTAATAATTATTGGGGGAAATAATTGGAAAAGTGATTATTGGGGCCAGTATGACCCCAACAATATAGTAATTGTTAGGATAAAATAATTGTAATAATTGTTGGGTAAATAATATTAAAAAGAATTGTCGGGGTCAGTGTGACACCGCTCATGTGTTAATGCTCCAAAAATATGAGGATGCGTTGAACGGTTAAAATGAACTGGCAATTAAACGGTGCCCATTAATGAGACTATTTTTCGAAAATATTGCAGAATTTCCGTTTTTATAATCAATAAATAATTACAAAAATATTTTAATAAATAAAAAGCGTTAAAATTTTAAAAAAAAGAAACCAAAGAAATATTGTTTGCATTTCTCAAATATGGTATATAAAAAGTATGGTCGAATAAAATGCATAAAGGAATAATGCCCTTTGCTTTAAAGAACGCTAAAATCACAGAAAACGCTTTATTCTGCAATTAAAAAAAATAAAAATATTTCATCCTAGCTCCAGAAAGGTGGAAAAATCAATAAAGATTACTTTTGAAATCCAATTTCCTCTTACCATCCACGCTCCAGATTTAAAAGTATCTTCCGAGAAAAATATTTTTATTTTCAAAATACAGCGCTGGCAGTGAAAATGCTTTATAAAAATTTTAATGGACGTCGCTTTCTTTGCTTGATTTTTTTTCAGTGCGTATAAAGTCAGTTCGCAGAATTTCATCTTCATAGATTTATGATTTTCTTTTTCTGTTTTTCATGCATATCAGCTTCGCATTTTACGTTTGTTTTTATCAGAAAATTGCATGTTATTGTTTATTTTGAAAGCTTTAAGTGCAATGGTATGTCTTAGAAATTTTTAAATATGAAGGATACTTATTTTATGAAATAAAAACAGGAATATTGAAGTATTTTTTATTAAAGTAAAGGCAATTCACTACAAGGAAAATATGCATTAACAATTTTTTGGAATTTAAATATACGAGATTATTTTATATTTTATTCGCGCGCGCGCGCGCCATTTCGACTCGTAGAAAATGTTTCTGTTATGCCTGCATGGCATAAATGCTAATGACGTTCAAAAAGGATATTCGGGGATGACAGTTTTTGTTATTTTCCAGATTTAGAAATTTACAATTTTCCTTTTAAATTCTTTATTGTATTAATATGAAATAATGTAAATAATCGTAAATTTTTATTTCAATTCATCAAAATGCTATTTCTGAAAATTTTAAAATTTCTTTGTTTGTCTATACTTTCCTTTTAAATTGTTAGCTACAAATATCCTTCGAATAACATGGGTACATTTTTCTTTGGAAAATTAATACGAAACATATAACTAGTACAAAAAAATAAGGGTTTGGGACAAAAAATACTTTCATATTTTCATCATTTTGAGAAATTTCTTTATTTAAACCATCGCCTTCATGCATGTTCTTACAAATCTACCAGCCCAAGAGAAATTTTGCAGAACAACAAAATTACATCTAAATTGAAATGAAACATTGGAAAATACCTATGAATAATGATACAAAGATGTTCTTATTATGATTTCGAATGTAACCAGTAGGAGTGGCCTCCCCGGAACTCTCTCGCATATGACCAGTAACGTGGGGTGGGTAAACACCCAGTGGGTAGGTAAATATTTTTGGGGTATTTACCCAAGGCCTGGTCATTTTGAGAAAAAAATTCTGAATGGTGATTTACAATGAAACATAAAATTTATGAATTCCCCAAAACTTAATATTTTGCGAAAAAAATTGCTTGTGTTTGCAATTTTTACGCCCTCTGAGGTACCACAACTTTATTTAACGTTTTTGAGTACGAAATCTTATTATAGATATCACACAAGATTTCAACATACCTTTGGTTAATCGCAGACGTCCATCTGGAGAATGTCAGAACGAAGTTTAGTTTCAGGGGCTTGCCATAATTCTTGAAGTGCGTGTTTACCGTTCGCTAAAATTTCCTTCGTAGACGGCCAAGGTCAAAAGCCAATCATACTAACTTGAGTAGAAAAAGCAAAACGCTCGCCAACACACAGTCGCAATGTGCATTTTGAACCAAATATGCGATTTCAACAAATTTTCAACTGATTGAAACGAAAATTGTACACAAATCGATAATTAAGGTTAGAAGGGCACATACCAAATTTCATATATCTAAGTCATTATATTAAAGACTTATTTTGTTCAAAAGTTTGCGATTAAACAGACCGACAGACAGTCAACCCTTTGACGGATATGGCCGAAAATTTTATACAGACCTTCATTCATGATGATAAACAGTGATGTAAAATACCCAGGTATTTATTTTTAAGGGTAAATACCCTAGGTATATACCCGGGTAAATACGCAAAATGGGCATTTACCTGGGTATTTATTTTTGAATTACCTCTATTCTTATAAAACAAAAGGCACTGCTATGAAATATGATGTCTCTATATAATATAAATATATATAGAATAAATATTGAACATGAGATAAGGTAAAAAAAAAAAACTTGTAATATATGAACCTTTTAAATTCTATAAAACTAAAAAAACGAATCAGAAAAAACAAAAACGCAATACTATATCATGGATCTTACATAAAATACGTGGCTTGAATATCAATCCTTTTTAAAACTCAACTAAATTTTAAAAAAAGGTAATGCTGAGTTTGGTTTTAAAATGATAAAGAGCTGATATTAGAAACTAAAATTAAAGATACAATTGTTTATAATTCTTTTTGGATTAATTAGTCAAAGTACCAGACATAGCTGATAAGTTAGCAGATGATTCAGTTCTACAGTTTTTAAAAGTCAATTATTATGAAAGTAATATTTACTTATATTACTTTCAACAAAAGTAAGTTATTTTTGTAACAAGATTTCAGGAACAAGAAATGTGAATTTTTTGTTGCTGAATCTTGCGTATTATTTGACGGTACAGTAGACATACAAACTCACACTCAGTTTCCTGGTTAGACGTTATTCATCTGGATCATGAACATCAATACATAAATTATCTTAAAACTCTAAATTTGATGTAAGTGTCATGGTTGGAATCTGATTAAAAGAAAATTCATTAACTATTTTATCCCTTTCAAAACCTTTTTAATCCACCAAGACTTTCGAAACATTTTTTTTTTGTTTCTCCATTTTGCTTGCATTGGTAAGTTTGTACTCAACATTATAGTACTTACATTGGATATTTTTATCATTCTTAACATTAAAAGCTCCAAGAAGGTAACTTTCCCCTTTTTTTACTTTTTAATGCAAAATTTAGAATAATAATAATATACACGAAGTAAATGACTAACTATTCATAAATCAAAACAAGAATGTTTGACTTCCTGCATGGCAATGTGAGTAAATTATGGATCACAAGATTCACTGGTACTGTCTGTCTCTACTAATAATTAAGGAAAATGTGTGTGTTTTGGCGCTCTACAGGACAGACCGCTAGGCCAAGAGCAACGAAATTTGGCACAAACATACTTTGGAGTGTGGGAATGTGCACCTATTAACCGTTGTTTTTTAAATTTTAATTAATTCAAAATTAATCGAAATTTTGGAGTTTTTCCTTAATAACAACCGAAAATAGTATAGCACAAAAATTATTTTTACACCATCTGAAAATTTAAAAGCGTATCTTTTCAATGTTAAGTTTTCATTTGATTTTTTCTCTAATTTTAATAAATTTTTTAAAAAATTTTCATTCATTGTTACAATGAAATCCAAACCGTTTTCATTGTTTAAACAAATATTCAATTGCGTGTTTCTCTTCCATTGTTGAAAGCTAATATAATATTCTATTGGATTTTCTTTTCTTTTTTATTTAATCAATTTTTCTGTGAAATCTGAAAAGAAAGTCCTCAAGATAGTAAGTTTATAAAGAATTAATCCAGTAAACTGAACGATTATGGTTGCTATGTTTAAATTCATTTTATTAGTATGTTTTCAGCCAATTAACATGCTGCTGGACGTAAAACTTGCCGTGTTATTTCGATGTTGAAATAAATTTTCTAAATTAAAATTCGCGTCGATTACGTACAATTAGATGTAACTTGGCATAAATAGTTACTTGACTCCATCAGGGACTTTCATATAGACAAGGAAGAGAACGAGTGCAAGGCTACGTTAAAAACACAGGGTAAATCTCTATCGCAATTTGAAGTTTAAAATTTTTTTGTTAAGGGAACCGTGAATATCAAACTATGCATAAGAGAGTCAGTTGAAATTATATTCCCAGCGAACAAGCTGGTCGCCTATGGCGGCTAGTATAACATAAACGGCGTTAAAAATAATTATTCTATTGTAAGTGACAAAGTTTCAAACCGTAAAAACTAAATTATCCCCCGATCCCGTTAAGTTTTAGAATACTTTATTCTGTGAATCCTGATAGCAATTGTTTTTTCTTATATAATTTATTCAAAGCTACATTTTTTTATACAGAATATCCAGTTTAGGGGTACATATTATTTTTTTTATTTCATTTTAAATCATCATTCGCAAATACTTTAAAAAAATAACCAGTTTTGTGGTATTTATAATTTTTATGTTTCATTTTGAATCAACATTCGGAAATGCATTTTTTTGCAAAATATCCAGTTTGTAGGTATTTTTAAATTTTATATGTTTTATTTTGAATCACCATTCACAAATGCAATTTTTTTCGCAAAATATTCTGTGTAAGGGTATTTATAAATTTAATGCTTCATTTTGAGTCACACTATTCTCAAATACTTTTCTTGCAAAATACCCAGTTTTGGGTATTCATAAATTTTAAGTTTAATTTTGAATGGCCGTTCACAAATGCTTTTTTTTGCAAATACTTTTTAGGAGGTATTTATAAAGCTCCGTATATTTCTTTGTGAATCAGCATTCGAATTTTTTTTCTTCGCAAAATACCCAGTTTTTGGGTATTTACCCAGGCCTTGGGTAAATACCCTGGTATATACCCAAAAAATATTTACCTACCCACTGGGTATTTACCCACCCCACATCACTGATGATAAAACTGTGTACCACATTTTTTGCATCTAGCTATTCAAGTGATTGAGTTATAGTGTTCACATGAAAGTGGACAGACAGGCAGACTTCCCGTAGACGG
Source organism: Araneus ventricosus (assembly GCA_013235015.1). NCBI lineage: Eukaryota > Metazoa > Arthropoda > Arachnida > Araneae > Araneidae > Araneus > Araneus ventricosus. The sequence continues at coordinate 42,189 of BGPR01011446.1, forward strand.
ATTTTGTCCAAAATTTGAAGAAACCTACAAATGATGTGTCAAGATCATATATCAAATTTCATCCCCGTAACTCTAATAGTTTTCGAGTTATCGGGTTCATTGACACACAGACATAATTCCAAAATTGTGTTTTTCGGACTCAGGGAAGTATAAAACGTATAGATTCGTCAAAATCTAGAGTTCGAATTTTTTGATGATTACAATACTTTCTCTTTGTATACTTCGTATACGAGAAAGTAAAAAAGCCTGATTACAAACTGTGTCACAATCACTGAATATTGTAAATTTTGTATAAGTATCCAAAAATTGTTAATTATGCCTTATGTAATGAAACCAGATTGCTGAATGGGTCACAATCATTTAATAGAGTTATTGGTATTGATTAATGATTGATACGTTATTAAAATTTAATAGAAGAATAAATTTACCGAAAACAGTTTTTAAAAACACAATTTTATTACTGTATTATGAAGTAGAAATCTTTTTTATTTTAATAATTTTTTACTCTTTTATTTTTAATATATATTTCATTGTTATAAAACTTAAACGTCTGTGCACTTACGGTCTAATAAAAACTCTTTAGGAGATTTTTCAGATATTTCTTGCTATAATTCGTGATTAATAATGAAATGCATTTTAGTTAATGCTGCATTTTATTTAAATCTTTAACTAACTTTTCACTTTTGACTTAAATCATCTAAATTATTTGCAGTTTTGAACTCTGCACCAATGTTTCAAAATAATTCCATTTTTAATATTATTCACTAAAATTTTATAATTTAGAGTTGTCTATTTCACACTTTTATATATATATTTGCTTGTTTCACATTTGTAAAGTTAAAATATTTTTTAGGATTTTTCATTTGCTTCCTAATTTTCTGGGGCTTTCAAATTATGTACACTTGTGTATTCTCGATGACAATACGCTATTTTAATACTTTCAGACTCTAATTATCAGTTAATAGATTAATTAAAAGCCGAAATAATTAACTAAATTTTGATTCAACAATAGTGACACGATCTGGTAATTAAATTGAAAAGGAATTGACTTCAATATTCCATAATACTTATAAAAGTAGTAGCTTATAATATTTAATGTACTTACTATTATATAGCAGTGCAATATTTATTAAAAAGTATAAAAAGATAAAAATAAAATTATTCTAATTTTTAAGCATTAATAAAAATTAATTTTGTAAACTTTTTATTAAATTCACTCAAATCTTTCTTGTTACATCTCGTGTCACATGTCCTAAATGCATTTCAGTTACTTAAACCATACGGTAAAGAGTTTTGCAACTTATCTATAGATTACAAGTTTGCAACCAATGTTATAAAATAAATATTGTTTTGATAAATTAACCATAATTTCATCATTTGGTGCTATTTATTTAGTCTTTTCTATAGAAATCATCAAGAAATATATACCAGATCTTTTCCCAGAGAAGACTGTTTCATAAAAATAGATCAGTTCGATTTCTTCAGGTCAATAGAGGTCAATTAACCATAATTTCATCATTTGGTGCTATTTATTTCCTATATATTTCTTTTCTATAGAAATCATCAAGAAATATATTCCAGATATTTTCCCAGAGAAGAAGGTTTCCTAAAAATAGATCTGTTCGATTTCTTCAGGTCAATAGAGACGAGTGATGTATACTTCTTTCAAATGGCTTTCAGAAGCACGCGGGTTTCTTTTGACCAGTCTGTCAGGGGCAGACCCTGGATGGACTTTCGAAACTCAAGCAGTTGTAAGGGGATGTCGAGCTCTCCCTCCTCTTTAGAACACTCGGGCCTCCCCTTCACAGAAGTTCTTCACCATCTTCGTTATTCTGGTAAGATATCAATGTGGAACCTTCTGGAATAAAAATAAAAATAGTAACTATAAAACGTTTTTTACTTATAATGGATGAGTTTTTGGTTTTGTGAAACATCAGTCTGTTTCTATACTTATACTTATGATGAGTCGTTATTTTCGAAAGTCAGTTTTAAATAAATTGGAATATTTTGACATTAACTGTTTCGTTTGCTTACTACTATGGCGAGGTTTGGGTTTGAGTTCCGAACAATATATTCTTCCGTTGAGCAATTTGGTTTGAAATGTGATGCAGATCTACAAGATGGCGCAATACCACGTACCAAATCCCGTTCATCTACAGGCTGAACATAATTAAAGTATGATTCTAAAAGCTGAATTCCAAACAAAGTACTAGGCCAAACGCAATGCTATTTCTTATATACCCCATTTAGACCACGGAGAATCGATTTGTAAAGAAAAAATATACATATAGTTCACATTTCCGCAATCAAGGGCAAAAGTGGAGCTACAGGTTGAAGCTGAATTTGTGTAGTAAATAAGGTTTGTTAACTTTTTATAAAGAAAGCAAAGCTTTACTTTCTTATGTGTTCTACTTGTGAGTGCAAGGATTCGATTCCTCATATTTTTACGAATGCTTTGTTTTTAATTCTCAATTGATAAACCTTTTCCATTGATCTATTTGAAACCTGGAAGTGGTTCAGAATCCACACCAGCCATATATTTCTGACAGCCATATATTTTATTCATTTTAGCTAAACTGCAAAGCTTTACTTTTGTTCAGCAATATTTTAGTCTGTGTGTTCATGATGTCTTCTGCTTTTTTAAATTAACCAAAATTGATCTTTGATACATAAACTTTTTACACACTAAAACGATTTAAGGGATTCACCTTAGATTTTCCAAAGTTTTTTACCTTACCTTATCTGCCAAAATTTGATTCACGAACGTTTCAAAAGAAGAAGAAAAAAACAGTTTCGTTTGAAGGTGAAAGCACATCAAATCATGACAAATAATTGCTGTATTTCTTGGACTGAGCTTCTGTTTCGAAACAAAAAAAAATTCCCAAACTTCCTTTTGTTTTGACTTTTTTCCCCAGGAGTAGGGAATTCCATCGGAGCGTAACTGGCGAAAGAGAAAGTGATTGGCCCAAAGAGAATGTCACCCTCTTCATTTCTCCCTTCGGATTTCTTCCTTTTTTTCCCATCCGGTGTTGTCTCGCGACACATTACGGAAACTCCTCCCGTCCGGCTTCTTCCGACAGAGAATTGTTTCTCTTTCATCAAAACCGAGAGATTCTTTTCTCTGATTGCCGCTTTTTCTTCTGTTTCTGGGAGGTGTCGCCATTTCCTCGCGATGCCAGTGATTCGAAGTCATTTGCAATGCGTGCGTTTATTTCGAAATCTAAGGCTTGGATAAAAGCAATGATTTTTACCTTCTCTTCTGTGAAGCACTACCACACAGAAAAAGTATTGTTACAAAAGTGTAACACTCTCATGCTTGGAAAGAGAGATTTACAGATGTTTTCATCATCTATGAAGGAAGGTCAAGTCAATGACTTCCGACATTGGCGATAAACCTAGCGACCATTTTGGCGATTTGGCGACAGATGTCAGTCCCCTGCTAATTCGGTTTTGTATCCGGGTGCATTTGGCAATGCGTGCGTTTATTTCGAAATCTAAGGTTTGGATAAAAGCAATGATTTTTACCTTCTCTTCTGTGAAGCACTACCACACAGAAAAAGTATTGTTACAAAAGTGTAACACTCTTATGGTTGGAAAGAGAGATTTACGGAGGTTTTCACCAGCTATGAAGGGAGATCAAGCCAATGACTCCCGACGTTGGCGACGAACTTGGCGACCATTTTGGCGATTTGGCGACAAATATGACGACTTTGACGACAAAATGAAAGGTCTCGAAAATACTAGAATTTTCGCTCGAACTCTACTAGGAAGGGATTTACGGAGTATCTTCGAGAGATTTATATGTGACATCATATCCTGTAGGAAAAGGTATAAACATCTTTGGAGAGCAAAGAATCTCTTTGGAGTTTTGTCCGCAGTGCGAATTGGAATTGAAAGTGCTGTTCCTGTCGTAATTAGTGAGTTGCTATCTGTTTGCGCTAACAGTTTGTACAACAACAATATTTATTTCTTGTTTCCTGTGCTTGGTGTTTTCCGGAATATTCGTGAATAAAGAGTCATTTCCAATTTTCCATCTTGTCGGACTGTTTCAACCATACACCCAGCGGAAGATTCTCGTAACAGTAATTCAATCATTGACCTCGGTATTCAGATGAGTCTCCGCGTTTTTTGGAGTTAGATCTGTCTGTCTGCGATCACGATAACTCGAATAACGCAAATAGATAAAAGGATGAAATCTAGTATGTGTCCTTGTCATCGAAATTATTGATTCCTACAAAATTTTGGACGAAATCCGTCATCGGGATATTTGTCTGTCTAAGCCAGTGAAGGACAAATTATGACTGCTTAGAGATTCTATCCGGCCCACAGCTGATTTTGAAACATTGATATAGAAATTTTATAGCTATTGTAAATGCTATATTTGCAACAAAATAAATGCAGTCACAGTTTCATTCATTGCACTTGTATTAAATAATTTTTAAAATAATATTTTTGATTCGTTTTAAGGTTTATAATAAATTATATTGGCCTGTCTTTATTTATTTTTTGGCCCTCTCCAAAAGAAAATTTCAGGTATAGGCAGATATCTCTTTAAGAGGAAGTAATTCGGCCTATGGTTTTGTCACCAGAATTGTAAAACAGAGTCAAATTTTAGTCAAACGGATTGGCTTTCTAAAGCTCTGTCTATTCGTAGGCATAGGGATACGATGGATTAGGGGGTCACTTCCTCACTTCCTTTCGGAAAAGTAAAAGAAATCATTTGAAATATATATTGACTTTCTTTTTAAATTAACATTTGTATATTAATTTCGTTACACTTTGAGGGGTTTTTTTCTTGTGGTGGTTCCCCACGCGAACAGTAGGTATTTGTTGTTAATGTATTTCACATTGTATGAATATAAGTCTGTTTAAGGTATTGTATATACTATTATTTTTAAGGCTGTATTATTGACTGTCTAAAGCTCTGTCTATTCCTAGGCATATAGATACGAGGGATTAGGGGGCGCTTCCTCATTTCCTTTCGGAAAAGTAAAAGAAATCATTTGAAATATATATTGACTTTCTTTTTAAATTAACATTTGTATATTAGTTTAGTTTCACTTTGAGGGGTTTTTTTTTGTTGTGGTGGCGGTGTTTCACCACACGAACAGCCCGTATTTGTTGTTAATGTATTTTACATTGTATGAAAAAGAGTCTATTTAAGGTATTAGGTTTATAATTATTTTTGAGGCTATATTATTGACTGTCTAAAGCTCTGTCTATTCGTAGGCATATAGATACGATTGATTAGGGGGCACTTCCTCATTTCCTTTCGGGAAAGAAACAGAAATCTTTTGAAATATATATTGACTTTCTTTTTAAATTAACATTTGTATATTAATTTCGTTACACTTTGAGGGGTTTTTTTCTTGTGGTGGTTCCCCACGCGAACAGTAGGTATTTGTTGTTAATGTATTTCACATTGTATGAATATAAGTCTGTTTAAGGTATTGTATATACTATTATTTTTAAGGCTGTATTATTGACTGTCTAAAGCTCTGTCTATTCCTAGGCATATAGATACGAGGGATTAGGGGGCGCTTCCTCATTTCCTTTCGGAAAAGAAACAGAAATCTTTTGAAATATATATTGACTTTCTTTTTAAATTAAAATTTGTTTGTTAGTTTAGTTACACTTTGAGGGGGGTTGTTGTTGTGGTGGTGGTGGTGGTTCCCCCACACGAACAGTCCGTATTTGTTGTTAATGTATTTCACACTGTATAAATAAAAGTCTATTTAAGGTATTTTATATATTATTATTTTTGATGCTATATTATTGACTGTCTAAAGTTCTGTCTATTCGTAGGCATATGGATACGATGGATTAGGGGGCACTTCCTCACTTACTTTCGGAAAAGAAACAGAAATCTTTTGAAATATAAATTCACTCTCTTTTTAAATTAAGATTTGTTTATTAGTTTAGTTACACTTTGAGGGTTTTTTGTTGTTGTGGTGGTGGTACCCTCACGAATAGTCGGTATTTGTTGCTACTGTATTCCACATTGTATGAATATAAGTCTATTTAAGGGCAGTGAATGTATATAATTACATAATGACATTTATAATGACAGTAATTATATGAATAAAAGTCTATTTTTTAACAGTTATAATTAATTATCAAAATTTAACGAAGATATTAACTATAAATTAATTAGTCAAAAATTAATTAAAACTTAATTAAAAATTCTTAGTATTATATAGAATGGCGCATTATGCAGCTATTTCTAATATAATACAGAAACAAATATTAGAAATATAAATTAAATGTTAAAAAAATTATAAATAAGAAACAGAAGATTTATACAAGAAACGACAATAATACACCTTTTTGTGTGCGCAACGCAACAGCATCAAGTGATTGCATTAACAAAAAATTA
>BGPR01011447.1:0-32910 GCA_013235015.1 Araneus ventricosus
TTTATTTTACTATTTTAGAGCTATTCAATTCGAAATTAGAACGACAATTACTCTTTTAAATTTAAAATTACTGAAATTAGGTTCTCTAACAATGAAATAATTCTGTTTAACGCCTCGCAGTGCTATGGCGCGAGTTTTATTGCTGGTGACGTGTGTTACCTAGAGACAGATCTGGGCTATTATTTTGTTAATGCATTTTTCCATTTATTATATGTTATGGGCTTTGTGCGAGCTTTAAAGATACAAATCTTAGACTGAATGAATAAGAGTTGAGATTGTGATTTGTCGTGCACTTATATATATGAGTAATGTATTTTCATTAAACGTTTCGAAAGAAAATTTATAATTATGTTGACATATTTAGAGAATCTTATTTTATTAGTTAACTTGGCGAAACTGTGCAAATGCAGCTGATTTTGATGCAGTTTCTTTACAATTGATAGAAAGTTAAAATTTCATAGAATTTCACAGGAATATTTTTCGACATTTATTTAATTTTTCGTCGAATGTATCATCAGATTTCAAGATTTTCTTCAAAAAATTAGTTATGTAAAACATTTTAAATTCTCTTCTTTTTATACTTACATGATATACCTACTTTTCTTTGATAGGAAATAAAGAACTCATATTTACACACTGTACTCTTAAATTGTACTTTACTGTAAACTCACAGTAAAATTTAAAAATCAGTTTTTACGAAAAATTAAATAATTATTTGTAAAACTTTAAAAATCTCTAAACAACAATCAGTCGCACTTAAAATTAAAAAAAAAGAAAATGAAGCACTTTTTTCCAAGTTTAAATAAAGCGATGCTTTAATCAAAAAATTTCTCGGTGATATATAAAATGATACATTATTTCTGTTCAAGAAGTAAAACAATTTATTTGAACAATGTTCGCACAACCAAGAAGTCTGCTATGTGAGATATCTTACCACAAAGTATTCTCGTTAATATTATCTCGTCGCATTAATATGTCTCTCCGCCATGGGTGGATTATGGAAATTAATAGCAGGAGAGATCAACAGATCTGATAAAGACACAATTTGTCAACAGGATTCGCATTAGCCAATAGTGTTTCTTAGATATCTCGAAGCAATTTTTTCACTTATCTCGGTCGCCCCTGGCTCAGAGAATACTAGAAGTTAGACTGGTAGAAGTAGCATGATATCTGTGCTGTTTCTGTGAATTCTGATTTAAATTTTAGAACAAAGGAACCTCAGAGAAATCTTATTTCCATTTCGAAAGGAAGTATTGTTTTCAATTCATGATAAGTACGTTTTTAAATATATTTTTTATGTATTATTTTGAAACAATTTAAGATAGAATACTCTCTGAATGATAAATTTTGTTATTGTACCGTTCGAAGTGAATAAATGTTCCTTTTTTAGTGAAATTGAATTTATGTATAATTAATTACATACTAATCACGCTTACAAACGCTTCCTTTTTAGTGCTAACTTTATTTTAATGATTTTTCTTTACATCTACAAAGTGATAATTTATATGAATATAAGAGTTAAATTATCGTTTTTTAGTTGAAATTCATCTTCAATGAAATTTTAAATACGATGTCTAGGTTTAGTTTAGTTATATTAACGTCCCGTTTTGAAACAACACGAGGGCTATTTTGACAAAGCCCTCGGAATTTTCAGATGACGATGGCATATGAAGCCTCCTGCTATACAACTTGAAGATCAATGGTTTAAGAATGTAGCCAATGACCAACTTTCAAGGAAAAATATTAAATTAGTAATTAAACATATTCATGAATATGAATTGCTGTTAAAACCAGAATCATAGTGGCAACAACTAATGGTTCTAGTGGCAACAACTAATAGTTCTAATGGCAACAACTAATGGTTATAGTGGCAACAACTAAATGTTCAAGTGTGATTCGTAATGACAACAACTAATGGTTCTAGTGGCGACAACTAAATGTTCAAGTGTGATTCATAATGACAACAACTAATGGTTCTAGTAAAAATAACTAATTGTTCAAGTATGATTCATAGTGTCAGCAACTATACGTTCTAGTGACAACAATTAATAGTTCCAATGTGATTTGAATATGTTTCCAACTTAACGGTGAAAAAATAACTTTTATTCACTGAACACTTGTTTTTTAAATAAGATTGATATTGTGAAACACATTGAAGAGATAGAAATGCTTGAACTGCTTTTATGTATAGGCTGTTCTTTTAATAGTGTTTAAGTTTATTTTATTATTCACTAGCCGCCTTCGGCGACCAGCTTGTTTGCCGGGAATATGATTTGAATTGAATCTTGTATCATTTTCTATTATTTTCTGCTTTACAACGTAATTTTAAACTGCAGATTCTAGTAGATATTTAATCCATCTTCTTTTAATGGCCGTGTACCTGTTCTGTTTATTGTCTACATAAATGCCCCTAATGGAGTCATATAACTGACTATGCCATGTAACATCTAACTGCACGTTGCCGGCTCCACCTTTATTTTCTTATTCCTCTTTCAAAATATGCATTCGATTTCAACATTAAAATGGCGCAGCACATTTTATGGCCAGCGGCATGTTAGCTGAATTAAAGCATGCTGAAAAAAGAAAGAAAACATAGCAACCATAATCATTCAGCATATTGGATATATTTCTTAATATACGTAATATCTCCGAGAGCTTGGCTTAGAGATTTCATAAAGGTTTTGATGAAATAAAATATGAAAGCAAAATGTGTTAAGATATTACTTCAAAGTTCAACAATAAAAGAGAAACATGCAATTAAATATTTGTTTAAACAATGAAAACGGTTTGAATTTTGATGCAATAATGAAAAGTATTGCTTTAAATTATGCAACTGGGTTATTGTGTTAATCCATATTATCTGTATTGCACATTTCATTTAGTGTATACCTCACTTTCAATTAATTCACTGACAAAATATTCCCTTTGCTTTTCCACCCTATGTTCTATTGCGAAAATAACATGTTCCTGTATGCCTGACCAACCATTTCATTTTGGCCACTTTTTTTAAACACCCTGTATGGATGTGCATATAGTACGTGTCCATTCTAAACGTGGCCCAAAAGCTAATTAAGCTAATCAAACTAGTACAATAGTTTTTAGTATTATTTTTATGAGATAACTTATTTCTGAGCAGATGAGCCTTAACTACACTCGATATTTTCACAATTTTTTAAATACATCAATTAATGTATTATTTGACTATTTTTTAGATTTAACAAGAATTAACAAATACATTGTTATTTCTTGGTTCTGACCTTTTAATAAATTATTGAAATTTGCATATTATCCCTGAAATGTACATCGAAAGACGGAAAAAGAATATCAAAAAGCAGTCAAAGGTATGGAAAAGTGGTCTAAGTCAATAAATTTGTCTTCTTATATCTGTGTAAGTTTTACAGACAGAGGCATGCAACTTTGTACGAGAATAGATGAATGTAAGAATCGTTTTACATATTGATATTTTTGCACTATGGTCGCCGTATGAAATTTTGCTTATTTAAGCTTTTTTTTATCAATTATCTTAGAAGCTAAATTGTTTTCATACAAATCCTCACATTATTTACATCGTATACGAGATATTAGGAAGAAGAATTTTAATGAACTGTATTAAAAATTTTCCACAGTAAATATCGTTCTGCATCATTTATCTAGATATTATTTTTTTAAAGAAATTCAGGCAATTTTAGCTTTGTGAAAAGCATTTAGGTTTCATTTAAATTACTTCACTTAGCTGTGAAATGCCAAAATTTCTAATGAAGTTTAGTTTTTAGGCCATCGTTTTCTTTAAAAATTATCTGGGACAGGAAATTAGAGTCTGAAACTTATTGAATCTTAAAAAACGTAAATGTTTCAGAAAATCTAGTTCACAAATCGCCTAATTTTCTATATTATTTTCTTTTAATAGACTGCGAGTTGCAATTAATTTGGACATAAAACAAAAGAAACCTAGAAATAAACGTAAAAGAAACAGAAATAATTTTATTGTCGAAATTTGCTGATTTTATGCATTTTAAAATTAAATTGTTAAGAAAGTGTAAAATTTTACAAAGAAATTTAAAATGTTCCAACAAAAAATAAATAAAATATTTTTCATTAATAATAAATGTAAACTATTTTTTCATTTAGGGAAAATCCACCTACAGAACAATAAACAATTTGTGCAATGGATTCAGCCAGCGTTTCAGTTTTTGCTAAAATAAAAGTTTATTTTGCTTCTAATGCAACAAAAATGTCCCATAAAACTAATGAGAACTCAAAGCTATTCGCCTCTGTATTCCACAAGATCTCTGTGAGGCGATAAAGCTTATGGGCATGAAATCATATTAAAAAAAGAGAAAGTTTCAATGAAGTGCAATAAAACTCGTCCACGGTAGACATTGCTCGCGAATATCCGAAAATAATTTTGCGATATTTTTAGCCCATTTTCGCTTTGTGTGGGGTTTTCAGGTCATATCCCTTTAATGATAATGGGTGAAGAACGTTTAAACCATTTCCGCCTGCTGAATTACGAGAAAACCAAAAAACCCCGCGTTAGATATAATTTATTTTATTTGGATATCATTCAGGGTCCCCTGCAGTTGTCCTGGAAAGGTTAAATTTTCAATTTGCTTAAAACAAATTCTAAATCTAGTAGTGTAATCGCCTCATTTTTTCATTCATTACTGATAGCCATCTATGGCATAATTATTCTTCTTTTTCTTTGTGCAAAATCAAATTAGCAGTAATGATTTTTGGAAATATTAATCAAATAATTGCATTTAACTTTGTGCTTTTTTTCATCATTTAGATAACATAATCATCCCCAGAGATTTAAATAAACATGGCCATTAAATAGGGTAATTTATTCTTTGTTTTTCCCTCTGCATCGAAGCAATTAATTTAAATAGTTTGACTTTAAAGGCTTATTCATGTTTCCAAGGGATTCAGTCTGCATTTTTTTCTTTTTAATTTATGTTAAAAAATAAACATCAGCACGATTAAGAATGAAAAAATATGATTAAATGTTTTTCTTAAAACAAAGGATTTCCATTTTGATGCAATGTGAATTAATCGAAAACGAGTGTATTGAAATGCATTGTGCAAATTATTAAACAAATTCTTTTTATTAAAATGGGCAGCAAAATATCATTTATTTAAATCTCACAATTTGAGAAATTGGAATTTTTTAAAGTATAAAAGAGTATATTTGAATTGAAAGAGAACGATTTGTTGGTGTATTAATTTTCCAAGGGAGATGAATTACAAATTAGAAAAAGTATTTTCATTACTATTTATAATTTCTCCCATTGTTTCTGATAAAAGTCACTTAAAGATATCAATGAGAAAATAGGGCATCACAATCGCATTTACAAAATAAGCATTCATTTAGAAGAGGGTTTATGAGTTAAATTTCATTGTTGTAGAAATTACTTGAATTAGTATTCTTTCTTGATTTCATTTTAAAATAATTAATGGTTACATTTTCATTATTGTTTCGATTACAAAGTTGAGCAAATGCTTCATTTCATGGCTTCTAGCATGTTAATTTTTCTATATTATATGCTAGGTTACTTTATTTATAAATATTGCAAGAAAAGAAATTAAATGCTAACATCTACCACTCATATTTTAATTTTTTAAATACATTTAATAGATCGTCAGAAAAAAAACCGCATTTTCTATGATTTCAAAGAAGAAAAATCAGTTATATCCTTATATTTAAGTTTCAACGGTTATTATTCTTTAAATGGTTTAATTTTTCATGTGGGAGATTTTATGAAGTTACAAATTATCTATTTCTTAAATATATATATATATAAACATTGAACAAATAGATATAACCATTTAATTTCTACAGCAAAAGTAAAACAGTTTTCAAACATATTTTATAGCTGTTTTTTCATTTGATTAGGTCATTTGTTTTTGATTTCTCATTTTGAAGGAGTCGCTATTGGATTGAAAATTTAGTTTAGTTATATTAACGTCCTGTTCTGAAGTAACACGAGGACTATTTTGGGGCGGAACTCGTAATTTTGAACCGCAGTCAGATGACGAGGACGACATCTGAGCTGACACTCCCCTCTCGGAAATTCAGCACCATACGAGCGGGCATTGGACTGAAAGGCAATGTAACGGAATAGATGCGTTGTACAATGCATAAAGACCATTTCAAAATAAATATTTCTACCTTTTTAGGGGTGGTTGTAAATTTTACAGGAATGAGTACTATCTAAACCGTTCGTTTGTTTACTAATATTTCATCTTTCATAATGTTAACACTCCATCGTGCACTGACATTACATTGATCAAGTGCAATATCTAACTTTAATAGTCGTTTCTACAGTGTTAATAGAAAATACTAATAAAGGATAGTAAAGTGTTCGGTGATGATGCCAGTGACAGTCAAACTTTAGCCATTTTTTAAAAATATTTTTATTCAGTGGGTTTCCAGAATAGTTATTCCATAATTTGAAGAAGACACTGATTTCATTTATATATATATTGTTATAAATGTTAGAATATTATAATTTTATTCCATATTTATATTTAATGAATCATGAAATTTCTAGTTATATCTGTGAGATATGCCACATTAATCTGAAAATTTAACAATGGAAAACAGACAAACCTTCTAATCAAACAAAAATATTTTTACTGTATACATTAATAATGCTTTATGTATATTGAAATTACCCTAAAATATAATCGTTTGATTCATTAATCAGCTAATTTACTACTAGAAAATGTCATTTTTACTATACACAATATGAATATCTTACAGATGACAATACTCCTGAAGAACACACTATATTGATTTCATTTATTAGCTAGTTTACTGCTAGATATCACATATTTCATTGGTACACCATGGACCTTCGTCCTCTTGGGTTAACATTGCGATAAAGGAGAAATATTTAATTTAGTTATAAATAAATTTCTGATAAAATTATACTCATAAATTAAATAAAAATTACTAGAAGCCTAATTAGATCATAATTGTGTTAAGATACCTGTGGAAAGAATTTAAGGCGATGATGATCTCAAACTCATGAGAATCTTAACTTTAAAACCAGCCTACAATCCTTCTTCAGGAGAACAACATAAATATCTAGAATATCAAACATTCAATTCCACAAATTTAATGCATGTCTTCCCACTAAAAATATTCCCCAGGTTTCCCTGGGAATCTACCGCATCTATTAGCGCTCGGAAATTACCACACCATAAAACTAAACAAGCGAATTTCGTCTAATTTTTCTTCAGTATTTAACAGTCATTCAATTATAGCGAAGTATTTATAATAATTGTGTAGAGGAAACTAGGGAGATTTGACCCTACTTTTACTTTTTCTTATATTTCTCGAGTGTTTGAATTTTTATCATCATAAAAAGACTTGTTTTTCAGAAGAGTAAATGTACTTATACTAAACTAATATCTCATTTAATCATAAAATAAATATATTTCATAAAATCGAATATGGTCAAGTCTCTCTAACCTTAGTGATACTTGACCCTAAGCTAGGGACACTTGACCTACAGTAGGAATGCCTTAATTCATGGTAGATTCGCCCCAGAATAAAACAGTTTAAATACACGAAAAAATTTCAGAATAAACGCAGAAAAACTTTGTTATTTATTTATTTTCTTTTCAGCAAATAGAAGTTTCTGAATTAATTTATATTGTATAAATAGGATGAGTTCGTAACATTATGGAACGAATAATACATGTCAAATAATATAATTAGCAATTATGAAAATGAAATGACGATATTCAACTTTTTTTTAAGTCTTTTTTTTTCTTATTGTTTGCTCAGTTTGTTTTACAAACAAAACCTTTTCTGCTGTGTTTCTGCCTTTTTTTTCCTCGCTCTCCTTGTGCTTTTGTTCAATTTTATTTTTGGGTGCATCAGTGACAATCATAGTTTTTCTTTTTTGGTAATCTCTGCTAGTAATTTTTCGTTCCTGTGCTTTTGGATATGGCAAGATAACCTGAGATGTAATAGCAAAGGATTTTGAAGTTGAAGGATCTGGTACTGAAGAGATATGATTGATTATTTCCTTTTCTGAACTAACTTGAAGCGCTTACAACATCTGTATCGATATGCTGCTTCTCTTCATCATCTGGGTTCGTTCTATCACTTACTGATGAATGCATAAAATCAGGGTCAGTGAAGTTATTAGAATTAAAAGGCCAAATTCCTGTAACTTTTAAGGCACTTGTTATGTTGGTCAAAGTAAATGCTTAAGGACAGGCTTTTCCCACAAGCTGAACAATATTATAAATTGTAAGTGGCACCGCTGGTTTTTCAATGGTTATTCGATTTACACAATAATGATTGTAGTAATTTATAAATGATGAATAAACTGCAATGTCCAATGGTTGCAATCTGTGAGAATAGTGATTTTATTAAAATAATAAATAAATCCTTCTTTATCAGATGTGGAAAAAATAGCTTAATTAAATATAATTTCTTTTAAAAATCCTTACTAAAATATTTATTTGCTTAATATGAAATTATTATATTAAAAAGAAATTTTATTCATTAAATAATTACTAACAAACAATTTTTAAATATTTATTCTCTGTATTTGAGTGGCCATATTGCCGACCAACTCCACGCAGCAAAAAACTGTTCCCAACCACAAAATGCGCTTCGGTCGACTACAACATCGAAGCTCCAATAGCTTTTGATAGGGTCAATTCTCCCTAACCTGACTTCTTCTAAATAATCTAAAAATTAAACCTCTTAGAATTAAAATACCGCATAATGCCATATATCAAATCAAAGCTAGAAGTATGCTTAAAACTCATAAATATTTTAATTTATCACACCTTCTTTGGTAAACTTCCTATCCACTGAGGAATGAAAAAGTGAAAATTTACTTTTGGGTTCTCAAAACATATTTACCTATATACCATTACGATGTCTTTTAAGATTGGAATTAAAATCCCCTATAAATGACCATGTGACCAAAGGTCAAATAAAAATGGCACACAAAAATTACCAATAATCCCACAAGCTGAGAAAATCACGTAGGGTCAGGTCTCCCTAGTTTTACGTATAAGATATCTATGAGAAGAATTTAAGGCGATGTTGATCTCAAACTCATGAGAATCTTCCCAGTAGCAGAACGACAGAAATATATAGATTCCCACACGTTATATTCCACAAATTTAATGTATGTCTTCCCACTGAAAATATACCCCAGGTCTCCCAGGGAATCTCCCGCATCAATTAGCGCTCGGAAATTACCACACCATAAAACTAAACAAGCGAATTTCGTCTAATTTTTCTTCCATATTTAACAGTCATTCAATTATAGCGAAGCGTTTCACCCTCGTTTAAGAGCAATCATATTAGCGTTGCCATTGTCACGAGGGGCCGACAGCAGTTCTCTGAAAGTTTTACGGGTCCATTAGGCACATGCAGCCTTGAGGGCACCGTAGGGCGTTGAAAGGGAAAACGTTCTTTTTGCTCACAGGGGTTCATCTCCACGGGGATTGCAGACAAGACGAATGCTCGTGCCAGACAGGTTTCGTTTTCCGATGAAGAAACACCCTCGGGTGGATATTCGCTCCAACATTTCATTGACCTAAGCCAACAATTTCGTGGTTCATTCTCTCAATTCGGGATTAAATTGAGTGGAAGAGGAGTGCCAACCGTGCATCCTCACACCCGCCTAATGAAGGAGCAGGTTCATTTCCATTCCATAATTTTGCTAATTACTCGCCGGATTTGATGGTGTTCTTGCTTGTCTGCCGTGGATTTCGAGAATCTTAAGTTGAAGACTTGATAGAGTTATTGAAGAACGCTTTAATTGTTAAAGCGAAGTTTTTGGTGGAATATTTGAAAAAGGGTTATAATTATTCATAATCGTTTTAATAATGCTAATTACCCGCTGGATTGGCTGGTGTTCTTTCTTGTTTGCCATAGATTTCGAGAATTTTAAATTAAAGGCTTGGTTTCGGTTACTGAAAGACGCTTTATCAGTTAAAGCAAAGATTTTGATGGAATATTTAAAAAAGAGTTATAATTATTCATCATTGTTTAAATAATGGTAATAACTCCCTGGATTTGATTATGCTTTTGGTTGCCCATTTTGGATTTCAAGACTCTTAACGGTAAGAGTTCTTTCCAATTACTTCAAGCTGATTTATCGGTTAATGAACAGTTTTAGATAGAGTATTTCATCAAACCGGTTGTGACTGTTTATAAGTGTTTTAATAACGGAAATTATATACTCGCTGAATATGATAGTGCTGTTGCTTTCTTGCTGTGGATTTTAATACTCTGGAATGGCAGACTTCGTTCCAATTATTGAAAAACGCTTCATTCGTTAAAGCGTTGTTACATTGGCAATTTTTTTTACAAAAGGGTATAATCATTCATTATTGTTTTAATAATGCTAATTCGTCGGAGTATTTGATGGTGTACTTGCTTACTTGTTCAGGATTTGGAGACAGATAAAATAAAAACTTCTTTCCAATTAGTTACAGACACTTTATTTGTTAACGTGCAGCTTAAAATGGAATTTTTATTAAAAACAATTCATTTCGATCGAATTAACAATAGTAAAAAGTTAGTTGAAACGTTTCGAACAATGTAATTTAGCCGAAAAACGGAATCGATTTATTAACATTTTACGACAAAGCTATTGCTGCATATTTATTGTAACATATGTTAACTTCGACATCATGGATTTAGATATGTTATTACAAAAGACTTTTATAAGTACTTTATATATAGTATGAAAGTTTCTATGATTGTGTTGGAAAATCCGAATAAATTGCCCTATAAATTTTTTTGGAGATGGAATTTGTAATTTTGAGATTTAAAATATCTCTAAAAGATTTGATCAGTTATTTAATAGACCATTTTAAGCTTCACTCAGCTTCAATTGGCACTTTAAACTTCTTTCTGGACCATTATTTTTTCACACAAAAACAAATTTAGTTTTGTTTAATTCATTCAGATAGGATTCTTATAAAGATAACCTTAGAAATACAGTGGTCATATTATATATTCTCCTCACTTTCAGATTTAAGAAATTATATTGTTTTCATAGTTTTATTTATAAGAACCATTTAAAGCTCAATCATAAGATAAATCTTTTCATTTAATAAAAGAAATGTTGCAGTTGTGATATTTAATCCCAAATACATTTTGCAAAAGCGCCAAAACCTGGAATAAGCAATTTTTGAAAAACTTGTTGTGCGAAGATAATGGAGAATTCGAGTTTCTTGCTATATATGATATCGTTTCTTTCATAACATATGTATATATGTAACATATATATACATTAGGGTGGGTCACCGCTCTATGGAGAAAAAAAAAGTTTCGGATTTCTACAGGGCACAGCAAGAAAAGGGTGCCAAATTATGTATATAGACCACATATAAAATTTGATTATTATAGGATGACATCTTCTGCCCCCGGATTGACTTTAAAGAATGAAAATGTTATGTAAAAAAGCTCTTCTTTTTCATGAGTTGTTACAATAATTCTAAAAAGAGTTTAAAATTTTTTGTCTATAAAACAAACAGAAATTTCATGAATAATATATATTTATTACAAGAAAAGTTTACAAAAATGAAATTTATATTATTATAATAAGATTTCAAATAGCGTGAAAATCTTTCTTGCCATCGAATTTCGGTATGGATGTTCTAGATTCTGTTTGGTTTCTTAAGACGTCCTCTCTCATATGTTTTGCACAATTAGGCTGAGGCTTCTGTTACCGTTTTAATTGCCCTTTTAACTGTTCATGTGTGTTACGTGGCAGATTTAGTAAAGACAATTCTCCGTATGTTTTTCAGACAGTAAATAGTCGGATGTCTTCAACTGGTATATTAATATTGGTAGATCAGTTATATTCTCCTGCCAGTAAAGGAGATCGGTGTAAGATATCGCATCAAATTTTTCAGTAGAAAGTTGAAACAGTCGGAAAGAATTTTCCTGAATGCTGCGGGCTTTCAAAATCCGATGGACTGCCAGTTCACGGATGTGCGTTTCTGTGTCTGTCAGTATTGCGATCAAGAAATTTTCAGGATGAGGGAAGTAACTATTTCTTTGAATTACGGGATCTATTTTGGCTTTCAGTTCTGTGTGCAACTAGTTTGAACAGGTGCGGTGCTCCATCTTCACAGTAAGGGCGAGTTTTGATAACAGACCAGAATTTTCAGAAGTAGAATCCATCTAAACGTATACAAACGTAGAATTCGATTAGCACAAGTTAGCCATCGGGTATGACACATTTTGCCTGGATATTTGCTTATTAAATCCTTAGGAAATATGCCAGTTGAAACCACTGAGACTATTCTATTCAACTATGCTTGGTCTGTGCTTTTATCTTGAAAAGAAAACTCTGGTAACTCTTGAAATACGATGAAACGAACAAACGACCTTTTTTCACACATTTTCATATCTTTGTGCTGCCTTCAGTATATTTAAACAAGTGTCGAAAGGGTAATTCATTCATATGTAATAGACAAATAATCCACTGTAATGACTTATCTAACTTTTTTTCAAGAAGACTTATGACATCTCCATATTTACTCACTTTCACATTAATTACATCACATCCAACTGTTACTAAAGAATCCATAGATATATTTGATTCTAGGAAGAAATCGGCGATTGCTTCTTCTATACATTTAGATGTGCCAATCGGTGGTGCAATATGACCCAAGAACTTCGACTCTGGTACCATTGCACTTCAAGAATGCTCTGTCTATACATTTTCACGTCCTTCTCTGATATAATTAAAGTTTTGTCTAAACGGCTGCCGATTTATAAAGCAGGTATTTGCAAGACTTTGTCTTATCTCGCAACCAATTTTCGTGCTTTCTTGCGTTTCCGGCGGAGCTTATTTTTATCAATAATTTCCGAAGTGTGAAGAACTGCTTTAGAAGAACTTCGTAAGTTCATAACATATTGCCTTTCATATCACTTAAACCACCACACAATGCACATTTTTACTGAGAACGAGTATGATTCATGATAAAAATGGCGCAAACGAACGTCATTTGATTGAATCAGGAGCAATACCTGAAACGTGTGTGTCGGATGCGCATGCGCAACGTGTTGCTCGACACTCCCCGCCCCTTGACAAACCTTCTGCTCACACCTGCACTCATGATGCATTGTATACCATGTATGAAGAAAATATCGTTTATTGGTTGGAACTCTTAACTGGTATTTTCTGGGGTAAAAAAAATCTCGAAACTTTAATGTCAATCCGGAGGCAGTTAGACTTATCAGAATGCAATAATATTTCACATGTCTTATTTTGAGAGCATTTGGTACCTTTTTATCGCTGTGCCCCTTGAAAAAGTTAAAATGACCCACCCTAATTATACTTATAAAGCCCATACCTAATCTTAATGAAAACCAATACTGGCTATTGGATACATTATTTTGCCATTTCCATCATATAACATTATGTTTTTCATCGTAATTGTATACTATTTATATATTGATATAATTGTGACATAAAATTTATTCAAGTGCCAATCCGTGACATAAAACGTGGCCCTTGCATCGCGTTCTACATAAAAGGTGCTCATTCCTTTTTTCTTGCACATCCTTCGTGATCTTTTTCCTAATTGTCATTGTTTTGAAGGTAATTGAATTGGGTTCTTACAAATGCACTACATACTTCTATTTAAATAACACAGTAAAGTTAATTTTTATTACATTTGAAGTAATTACTATAATCGATATTTGTGAATTTCGATGGAAAATGACTTATTGGTACAAACATGAGTGCGCCAATCTACAGAACAGCAGATTCTTATAACTGTTCTTACGCGCCTTGTAAATTTTCAATCTTGAACCTGTCAATGTGAATCATCTGAGCACCTCTCGACCCAGACGGAAACGAAAGTCAGTATACGTAGGTCACGAGGTGCATCCGAGATTCGCACTCATCAAACCTTCTTCGTTATATGAATTAGATAAGCAAATCATAATATATGATTTCTGCATGATACATTAACAAATTTTAACGAAAAAAGAAGAAGACCAAGAAATCACCAAACTTTTCAACATTACGGTGGTTAACGTCTTAAAAATTTTGAAGAATGATAGAAACAAATTATCATTGTTTAAATTACTCTTCCACGGATTGAGATTCTACACTGAGAAGTAATTGAAGGACGGATTGATAAAACTCGACACAGCAAAGAGTATTATGTGAGTAGGGATACAGCAGGTTTACTCTAGGGTATCCATTGGATACTAGAATGATCAACGGAAAGAATTTCTTTAGTCAAAAGTGGCGCGCAGAAACATATTGGGGTATCATAACAATCTGCTAAATAATTCTGAATTCAGTCCAGGTGTATTTATATATAATCCGGAGTAGCTTAAAGTTACCCTAGGTTTATTCATATATACAGCGGACATCCGACAAACTATAACAGTAGACCATGCATGCCAATATAAGTAAGTAAGTTATGCATAGGAATATTTTGGTGAAAATACACTATACGATCAAAAGTATCCGGACACTTTCGGATTTTCACTTTTTTTAGAATTTCTCCGGAAAGGCTAGAACAACTGCCCTTGAACTTCGGCCATGTAAAGAACTCTAAATCGCATTTTACAGTGAAGATTCGGTCACGAGGGCATGTAGAGGACCGACCAGGAATTAATGAAGAAAAACAATTCTGATCTCAACTCGTTCCACAAAAAGCTCATAATGATTTACAAATTTAATCAATGGTTTTGTAGAAGATGCACATTTCTTATAGGCATTTTCATAAAAATAGCAAGTATATTCTGGACGATAAGATTTCTGGATTTCTTAAATAGTCCCAAATTTTTCAGCGTGTTTTTAATTATAACATGCAGAATTTTCCACTAAATAATACGAAACTTACAGAATACTTGACAATATATTAAGGAAGTATTCCATTAAAATTTTAACTTAATATTATAAATAATAGAGGAAATATGAGTATGTGTAGTAAATACTTTTTTCTGGTCATGTGCGACATATAGAGTAATTTTTGTTTCACAACTTCAAACCCAGATATATTGGGTAACAAATATAAAACTGTCAATTGAATACCATTAAGATTTAGAAAGATTTCGGCATTGCGGTTAGCGGAGTTTCTCCTTCACTCTAAGAGAAACAAAAAGATGAGGGTTTTTCCACAAATTGCTGCTTTTGAATAATTTTATAGAATTCAATAAAGATTGAATGTGTTGATTATCCAGGCATGCTTATGAACAAGATTTATAATTTGATTTGCAAATCGACGATTACTATCCAAAGATTCAAGTTTTAAAAATATCAATTTGTGGAAAAATCCTGATTATTTTGTTTCTCTTAGAGAGAAGCAGAAATTCTTCTAACTGCAATGCCTATATCTTTCTAAATCTTAATTGTATTTAACTGGAATTATTATATAAGTTGTCCTACATGTCTGGCTTTGAAGTTGTAAAAGAAAAAGAACGCTATATATATAAATGTTGCACATGTTCAGTAAAAAATTAGTTACTACAAATACTCTTTAACACAGTGTCAAGTATTCTGTAAGTTTCATATTATTTAATGAGAAATTATGCTTATTATAAGCAAAACACATACTGGAAAATTTGGGATTTTTTAAGAAAACCTTTATATCTGCCAGGAGATACTTATTATTTTTACGAAAATGCGTGTAAGCAATGTGGATATTACGAAAAACCATTGATGAAATTTGTAAATCATTATCAGTAATCTCTAGAACGAGCTGAGCCCAGATTTTTTTCTTCTTCATAAATTTCTGGTCGGTCCCCTAAATGCCCTCGTGACCGAATCTTCACTGTAAAATTTGAGTAAGAGTCTCTTCTTTACATGGTCTAAGTTCAAGGGCAGTTTGTCTAGCTTCTCCGGAGAAATTCTAAAACATGCGAAAAACAGTCCGGATACTTTTGATCCTCTTGCGTATCCTGGATACGCAAGAGCTATACAAGAAGAATTAGTTATAAGTTAATGAACTTAACAGTGGTTCGCAAAACAGATCTGTTTAACAATGTGTGCTAATATTACAGATGGTCTTCTAAGCACAGTACCGCTTAACAACAGTGAGTGCTAATTGTAAATAATCCATCTTCATATTATTTTTGGTGTAAACGCAAAACAGTTCATGGTAAAGCACACATTTGGGTAGGGCTCCGAAAAGTTACGTTTTTAAATTTTTTATGATGCCAGCGTATTGTTGTCCGTTCCTTCCCATTAACTGCCCATGCACTAAATGTTTACCATCTCAGCACTGCTGTACAACTTCATCCTTATTTAACAAAATTGTTGAAAAAAATAATGATGGTTTGTATTATCTAACTTTTCTCAGGCCAGTGATGGTGAACCTTTTTGAGAAATGGGTCAAATTTTGTTATTTTTTTATACTAGCCCACTGGTCACTAAGTCAGCGGCGTCACTTAGAAAGGGGAAGTAAGAAGGGCACCACTAATTTGGAAACATCGAAAATTTTTAACAAGAAAACTTGACGCTTTTACTTTTCCCCCCTTACTTTTAAAATCCTCTAAACAAATTACGATTCCTTTTTATTTCACAACTTCAACTTTTCTAAGTGAAAAGCAAAAAATAAAGGACAACGTCAAAAAATTCTCCGTTCTACGATGCAATGAATATGCGCGCCAAGTTTATGACTAACTGTCAGGAATCATAAACAGAGCAGGAAATCAGTTAGGCAACGTCCACTTAGAAATTTTTTAAATATAAATTCGACATTAGATATTTGCATCTTAATTTTTTAAATATTTTCGTTTGTCTGTTCTCTCATTGATGATATAAAAAATAAGTGTAAGAAATCACGCGTAGGTCATTTAAAAAGCCTTCGTGGGTCAGTGGCTGACCCCCGAGTCATAAGTTCGCCACCACTGCCCTAAGACAACCAAAGTCCCCTAGCAAGCCGACATAACATTCTTGTGTTTCCTCCAACTAATAACCGATTTTTTCTGATATACCTGATGAAATTTGTCAGCAACCTTGATATATTTTTAATTGTAGCATTTATTTCCGCACTTTCCACTATAAACATAAAGGCACCTGTATTCATTTTAAGATATTTTGAAAATCAGACATATAAAATTCATATTTAGGATTATAAATTTGATTTGATTTGCAGATTCATTGTTTGGAAAAATTCAGAAACTTTCGTAAACTTTTAAAATGTAGGGGAGAGTGGCTGAATTTGGACCGACGCCTAGATTGTACCAGTATCATAAATTCAATTCTATTAAATATTTGGGACTTAAAATAACCAATCTATGTTGTAACGATGCAAATGGAGTGTATGAAATCATTTTTAAGAGAAAGAGCTACATGGTTACAGTTACAGAACAAGTGTTTAGATTTAGGTACCAACAATTAATTATTTTAACAAAAGAGAAAAAGCCCTTATTCTGTTTTAAATTAAGTAAGAAAATATATTATTATATCCTCAGATATAAAATTTGTTTGGCTCCAATAAACTAGAATAAAATTTTTAAAATTAGTTAAAAAATAGAGATTGAGGAATTTTTTGTTGCTCAAAAATTGCCTATATTGGACGAAAAACAGTGGCTAAAATTTGTTTGATTAAATCAATGGGATTATTATTTTAGACTACAGAAATTGCTCAGAAAGCAGTTGTTACCCCTAGTCCTTACGAATTGGAAGTGGAACAAGTCAAAGCACAAAACGATAAAAGACCTCTAAAGCCATCAAATGTTGGTTTAGAAAGAAAAAAAACTAAGAATGCATATTACTTGTATCATTTCTGAGGGGGGAAAGGAAGAAGATGAAATGATTCAGCGCAAAAAATGTCATACTGGTGATCATGCATTGTGTGCTGGTGGAAATTTGAGAATAAAAAAATACCTTTGCGTTAATTCTGCTTAAAAAAAATTGATCGTTCAATTTGGGCAACCAGTCTTCTTGATTGTACATATGACAGAAATTTATAATCAACATTCTTCCCTCTATAAAGTGCATTTCTTAAAAAATAATTAAATTGTTTTGAGGATAAATAAAATGGAAACTAAATATAATTCTACTGCTTGTTTCTCATTAAAATTACTTCTCTATCACTGTGCATTAAAAAATTCGTAGGTAGTCCAAATTTGGTGATTCTCCCCTGCACTTGATTTGCTAAACTTTGCAAATTTGTGAAGATCATCTGAATTATTCGAGTGTTTTTTTTTTCTTTGTTTGTCATTCCATTTTTGAGTATTTTGATTAAATAAGAGAAGTGTTGCTTTTTGTATCAAATAATAGAAAAAATGAAATTTTTCAGAAACTACATTTTAGAAAAACATAAAATCTGTGCTATTTTGAAAAACATAACATTTGTACTGTTTAGAAAAACATAAAATAGCCCAAATGCGAGAAAAATTAATAATGCCTTGTTTCCAAATCGAACGGCATTCAATTTTATCACGATTAGAGTAAATCCCATTTTAAGGAAAACTGATAAAAATTTATTTATAGTTGAACTGACACCAAATAAATTAAAGTGCGTTTAATATGCTGGAAGCCAGTAAATAAGCATATATGTTATGTATTTAATCAAAGTTTGGAAAGTTACATTTAATATCCACCAAAAATATTTTTTAAATGCATATATACTTAATTATTGTCTAACAGTTTTTATCAGTAATGTTTAGTTATTATATACTAATTTTAAAATTAAATATTTTGAAAAAAATAATTTCTAAAACTTCCTATATCAAAATCCAAGGAACAATAACAATCAAATATTCGGAAATTGTTACAATGACAAATCCAGTAAAGACTCCTTTAATTTTGACAGCAAACTGCAATTTGCCGTAAGAAGTTTCTCTTAAAAATTATTGGAAAAACAACATTCTGAATGCCGAAGCTTATTAGCTTCCTCCATCAGATACATACCCATTTGCTTTTCCTCATTAAATAGAAAAAATCTGCTTCTATGAAGAAGCCTATATCTTGCGACCCTTCTTGCTTCTGCATTCTTATTAGTATATATTCCAAGAGGCACTTGAAACCCTTATTAAAGAGCATTGCGTGCATCCAGTGCTTTTTCAAAACGGAAAATCATGCTTCCCATATTATATTTTAAAAGGAAACTTTATTTATTTACAATATTTTTTAAACTCTAAGAAGTCTGACTGATTTATTTGCCACTGCAATAATTCAAGATTGGGACATTCGATCGAATATCTATCCTACAAGATAATGTTAAATGACGGCACTGGCAATTCAAACAAAACTAAGCAGGAACTTGTAGATTTTACTATCCAGATTTTTACAGAAAAGAAAATTAATGAGGGGTAATGAATAAAATGATGAATTCAAAATTTTTGATGATCCATTTCAATAATTTTTATGATCTCTATGGACAACAACATTTAGCATAATCACTAAATAGGGCCCGATAGGGCTAGTAATTTTCTTTTAATGGTTTTTTTAAAAAATTAATCTTATTGGCGATATAGTGTTTGTTTGTTTGTTGTTTTAAAAAATTCCTTTGTGAATTCCTTTTCTATCTCGTATTCACTTGGGGTCTTTCGGGCTATGAGAAGCTTTGTTTGACGAAAGCCAAGCTTCTGACAGAAAAATATCCCAAGTTTTTTTTAATACATGCCAAAAAACCTATAGCGGTTAACCTGGAGTTTAGGGTGCGTACTCACTTCGTTTCCCTAAAGCTCGCCAGTTGTTTCTCGCCAAGAGAGAGAGTGCCGGAACATTTGTTTTGGATGCAAGTTGAAAACTGTTTCGGCGCCGTTAGTGATTTGTTTACCGGTATACGGCGGATTTCTTAAATTCGCCTCATTTCCATTGGTCCACTGTCTGCTCTCTTCTATTTGATTGGTCGGCGTACGAATTTTTTTATCCTTTACCAAACGACTTTTTTCGATAACCGTTCGCTTCTCTTCTAAAGATTTTCGTTCATCGAGTTTACTAATTCTCTTTCTCTGTGTTACTGATTATGTCTTCCAAATATCGAAAAAGGAATGTTTTTTCTAGAAACAATGGTTCCCTTGCTAGTTTCATCGTCTTATTCAGACGTCGTGTTTTTCCTGTGTTCGTGTTTTCCCTGTGTGCTTCGCTCCTCAATGAAAACGCGAAGCTACGACGGTCCCGCTTTGCTGAAAGCGAACCCGCTGATGTATTTTTAAGTTTAAAAAATTTGCCCGGTACACATTTGCAATGCAAGAGGCATTGCGTGCTCAATCTTTCGTTTTCAGATGCCGTAGGCATCGAATGCGCAGGAGATTCATAAAAAACTCACTGCGCATCCTAAACAGTGTTTGGCGACGGCAAATAAAATTGTGCCAAAGAAAAATGGCGAGAAAATAGTACGCACCCTAAACTCCAGGTTTACCTCTATAGCCCTTGATAAAGTAGACTGAACGGATTCCTTGTTTGTTGACTTCAATTTTTTCGGATTGAATTTTCTTGTCTTCTTACTTCCTTTGAATGTTTTTTTTTGTCTTCCTTTGTTTTTTGTATGCAGCGGCATATTGCGCTCAACTAAAACATTGTATAATTATGTATTATGTTTTTAAATTTGTTTTAATTGTCAATTACATTTTATTTGATTCTCTATATATTCCGTAAAGAGATTGTGATATTTAAGAATTACTAAACTGTATGTAGCCAAACGATGCTTCAACCCGACTACAAACTTTTTCATAAAAATTTAAATTGGAAATATTCTTTTGTTACAGATAATTCGTTAAAGATAGCCAAAAATTAATTGCCGAATGATTTTGAACTTAAACTCTAAAAGATATGAGCATTATATTTGAGCATTTCTTGTCCGGAAAAATATCTGATATGCCATAATGATAATAATTCAAGATTGAGGAAGTGATAAAATAACTATGCTTCGCTTCGGATTCTTAATTCTTTTTATATTTGGACACAGTTTTTACATATGGGCTTTTGCTGCTACTTCTTCACACTTTATTTACGAAATTCCTCTTTCTTAAAGACAATTCTTTATTTTTAAATAGTTGGTAAGGAAATACATCTTATTTTGTTCACATATACAGTAGAACCCTGGTAATCCGGACAAGCGCTAATCCGGAACCCTCGGTAATCCGGACGGTCCATGGAGAATGATGCAAACCCGCATCATGCGCTGATCCAACCGGTGGATCAGAATGTTATTCAAAATATCAAGCTGGGACATCGCAAGTTGCTTCTTACGAATATGCTCAATGATCCTGTACACAATGAAAACGTGGTAAAAACACAGAAAAATGTAAATTTAAAAGATGTCGTGTTGAATTTTGCTAACTGTTGGACATCTGTGTCTACATTGCTGATTGACAAGTCGTGGAAAAATTTTCTCCCTTATTTTATTGATTCTGAAGTTGAAGAAAATGTGCAAACTGAAGAAATTCAGGTTGCATCACTCATTAACCAATTACAAAACACGAACCCGATGTATAATACTGAAGCCCTCCAATGGGCTGCTAAAGCTGACAACAGTTTGGCTCGAAATGAAATTTTAACAGACGACGAAATTATCAGGACGGTAACAGCAGAAGATGATGATGATGACGACGTCACTCCTGTAACCCCCATCAAAATTTCTCATTCTGAGGCTGTGGTGGCACTCATCACTTCATTACATTGGACTGAAGAGTAAAATTTTTAAGCACACGAAATTATGCTCCTCAGACGTTTAAGAGACCGCGCATTTGAATTAAAAATTGGAACGGCCGCGCAAAAAAAAAAAAATCACTGACTTTTTTAGACGCGGATTATGTTCATTCACTTACATATGTAGTAATTATGTATGTACATATCATGTTCATACTGTATCATGTCCATTCAATTTAACTATACAATGTTAATTCATACAAATATACCATAGTACCTATACATGCAATTTTTGAAAAAAGTGTTTTACGTTATTTTTTCAAAACCTCGCCAATCCGGAAATCCCGCTAATCTGGACGTCCATGTGCCTGAATTCGTCCGGATTACCGAGGTCCTACTGTATTTCGTTTCCTAAGGGTAATATCAATTTACTCACAGAATACAGATTTTCTTAATTTTAATTTAATACGGTAGAAACACTCTTAATCGGCAACGACCGGATTGCGGATGCCGGACAAGAGTTTTTTCCGCATAATTGAATATATATTTTTTTTAGAATTTACCTGTGATGTCATTAAAGAAATTGCAGCATGTGAAGTTCGTCGGTCATATTTATCAATTGATCGAGTACAATTAAATAAATAATAGCGGAATTGGAACAGATTACGTAAAATTAAAACATATATGCATAATTTTATATTTCAGAAGAAACACAAAAGCATTTCAAATTTATCATACTTATAATCACATAAAACTTGCACATTCCTTAGTGAGAGACTTATAACTTTTACAACTTTGAATGTCGGCCTGCATACAAGATCGTCGCCTGTGTTTTAGACATTCACTCTATATGAAATAAAGCTTCATAATATCGTGTGCTGTCATAGATGATCGCTGCTGGGCAACTTTTACGGATATCCGCAATCATTTGCATACTTTCTTCCCCCTAACTTTATCGGTCTACATGCAGTCTTCATCCTCTCCCTCCTACTCATCATCTTTCTCCTCTCTCTGCACATATTCGATTCTAGCATACACCTCTTCTTCATTAACGCATTACATACAGTAAAGCACCGTTTATAAGTTTCTCATTTATAAGTCGTTTATATTTATACGTCATTTCATCCCAGTCCTGATTCATTCTTAATTCTTGTATCGATAAAGTACTTTGTTTATGCTACGCAAAGCTTCATTACTATTTCGTTTTACCCTTTTCAAATTTTGCAAATTTTCCGCCTCAGTCATTATATTTCTTTTTTCTATTAAGTAAAGAAATGTTCCTAAAAAGCAGAGGAGATAACATCCGTTTCCTTCTTGCCATTTCCAAATAAAGTCCTCCTGCATGCACATAAAACCGTATAATAAGGACTGTTTAATTAGCACCCCAGATATGCAATAAAGGTATGATTTTTCTCACTTTAATGATAAATGTATAATTTGAAAATGTCATTAATGTTTCTATTCTATGTAATGATATGCTAATACTATCTTAAAGAACTTTGAAATGATTAGTTTTAATTGAATTTCTGTTAGTAACATTAAATTTGTAGTAATCAAAGTGGTTTATTAACATTACAATTATACATATTTTCATTCATACGTCGTTTAACGTCAGTTCCTTGAAAAACGTATAATGGTGCTTCGTTGTATTTTTTTTTTATGTTATAGGTCCAAATTTCTGATTTAGATTTATACCTTCAAATTATACCATCTTCTGGTATTGCACTTTGATTAGGTGTCGCTTAAGCTATATTTTACTGTAATTAGTTGCCGAATTTTTTAAAAATGTCTTTCAGTCTGTATTTTACGTTGTTATGGGTCTGCTATGGGACTTGATAATCACTATTTGACACCAAAAACAATACGTGACAAATTAATTAAAATTCAACTCGTAAATATATGTTTTCCACCAAGGAAAAGCAAATCACGACTTTTAGCACTTTACGAAATGCCAAAATTTATTTTTTGACTATTTTGTCATCGATTCGGAACATACGTGCTTTCTAGGCTGGAAAATGCATTTACCGCCGCATTCATATCCATCAACATTACCACTTACAGCCAAGGGAGGAATCGAATGCTTCAAAACTACGCACATGAATGAATTCCCCTAACCACTATATATATGCATTTTATGACCTTCCCTGCATTTGAAAAGAAATGAATGAAAAGGAAATGCGATATGTTTATGGGCAAAGAATAAATACGTTCATGGCCAAAGCCATTTTCGGGACATATCCTCACGTATTGGTTACATTGACGAAGGAATATGAAAAAAAGAGAGAGAAAAATAATTCAGAGGAGGAAAACGGAAATCACTAGCTAGTTCCTCAATTCCTTCTCAACCCCTCCGGCAGAATTTTTCAGAACAGGCAGGGTTTTTCAATTTCGCATTCGGCTTTCTGGAATAGCGTTTTTACCATCCTTCCACCATGGAAGTTTCGCTATGGATTTTGGGGGGGAGGGAAATGGTAAGATCCCTTCGGCGCCGCTTTGCCTTACATGTCCACCCCTTTTTAGCCCACCCCCTTCCCTGTGTCCGTGCCTCTTACCCGCTTTTCCAGACGAATGCCTTGGCCAATTTCCCATGTTCGTCGTTTTGCTCTCGCGCACTGGAATGGAAATCTTGATATCCTGGTTAGAGAAAATAAAATAAAATATAAAAAAGAGGGCCCATCTTAAGGCCGGGACCGATTTTTACTTCCGACACTTAAATGTTCATCAGGGATTTTTGTATTTATTGAAATTCCAACGATAGCTTTTTCACTGGTGCCATTCCTTCCAATTTTTATTTTTACATATTTTATTTCGCATTTTCTTTTATATTTATAGCTATGAAAGAGTGATGATTTCATTGAGTGAAAACATTAAATATAGAATATTATTGACGATTAGCTTCGGTTGTATTTTATTTGTTTATAAATATTTTTTTAAGAAAAGAAAAATAATTTTATAGTGTATACCTAAGATATCTTAATATTATTTTTATTGTTATTATTTTTATAAACATGTTGTCTTATAGAAATAATTGTTAATATTATTTTTATTTTACATCTATACATAGACTACCTTCGTTTTTTTTATAGAAATATGGTATTTAATACTGTATAATGATTTTTAAATGTTACATAAAACCACATATTTCCTTTCAGAATAGATATGTTTATTAATTATTATGACAAACTATTAAAAATTGTTCATCTCTCTCTCTCTTTCTATATATATATGTAACAAAATAAATTAATATTGTTTTGATATCCCTTTATAAATAACAAAATGAATTAATTAACTTAATAAAGTTAATCTATTTTGTAAATATTTGTCACAACAAGGCAAAATCGACCCATTCATCGTGTTTGTGTGGCTTATTCCTTTGATTTTTTAAAATTTTCATTGTCATTAGGTTCATAGTAACTACTTAAGTTTGAAATTAATATTAATAGATTACTTTATGTGATTATTTGTGTTCTTTGTTTATGTATATATGTGCGTTCACAACTGAGCAGCTACTGAATTTCAGTAGTATTTTAATGACGCAACGATTACAGTCGGAATGAATATTTATATATGATCAATCCGGTTCTAGGGGATAAACAGAATTGTTGATTGTTGCAGTATCCGTCTGACATCCAATACAGATAAATGGAGAGCAGTGTTCGTCTGACATCGCACAGGTAAATGGAGAGTAATGTCAATCTGACATCATGAAGGTAAATGAAATCTATATTCGAAAATAAACAGTTTCTAAGTCAGGAGCATGTCTTAATCCTACCGGTATGAGCATCTCTCGAAGACCATCTGTTATTGTTTTCCTCGGCAGAGGGAAATGGTAGAGGGCGCTGCTCACTCACAAGTTCGGTATTAACGAGGCGGTCATGCACTTCTGTGGCCATGCAAACTATTGCTATTTTTAATTTAAGAAAGCAAAAGGATGTGCCTAATTTAAGTAAGAATGCCAACATTTAATTGATAACTTCCAGTTCATGTAATTGTTTTGATTTTCATAGCCATTGCAAGTACTTTTGTAGATTTTCAACCGGATCATCGAATAATATTCGAAAATTACAAAATTGCGCTGCCATTAAAATATTTAAGCGCTTGTATATTGTTAGAGTAGCATATTCGCATATTACACCATTCAGTTTGAGAACCAGCAAGTCATATTAAATAAAACTGATTCGTTGTCGTCTTATTAATAATTTCTATTGGTTGACTCAACTTCTCATTACAGATCCCATTGGCTCCATTTCGATCATTCCAAACTTATGTAAAGTTAATAAATGTAAGTAATAATGTAAATGTTTATCTTTACTGTGTTTCTGCTTTTCGGTTATGATATACCTTCTTTAAATAAATGCTTCTTATAATGCGATCCATAAGTCTCTGAAATTTTTTATCGCAGTCATTTTTCACCATGAAGCAATAATATTACCATGTATATGTTAAGCATAATTTACTTAAGGAAATATTTGATTAAGTAAGTGCAAATTAATATTTCTACGCGTTTATTTTGACAATGCGTCAGCAAAAATTTCCGAAAAACTTTTTTTTTCTCTCAGTGTGTGTGGGGGCGGGTATGCAATTTTGGTTTTGGAACCATGGCCTGTCTTGCTTCGCTTCTAGTTAAGAAATGTTCTATGCTTCACAGTTATCATTTAAAACGCAACACAAGAAACTTGAAAAACAAACAAAAAATTATGCTTTAATATTTATAAAAGTACAAAAATAGCAATTCTATGTTACATTAAATATTCAAACTGGCCACCGTTTACACCGCAACAGACCTTTGCTAAACAGAATGTGTAATTGGTTACAATCTTGATCATAGAAACCTTAATGTAGCGAATGATGAATTTAATGAGTTTTCGAAGATCAGCTATAGCTGGCAGATTATTCTTTTAAGTTCATTCTTTGATTTAACCATGCAATGCGAAAGAAAAACGAGTTCTCAAATTCACTATTGAAGAATGGAAGCCGTGGTTACGTTTCGAATTCGCCCAGATAGCACGTAAGTTTGCAGCAAGTTTGATTTTGACTTGTCATAGCAAAATTTGACGCGTCAAACTTGAAACGAACTTGTAGCAAGTTTGCTATGACAACTAGAGTCACCCTCGCTTGCAACGCATTTGCTGCAAGTTCGATGTGACAAAATAGCGCCACCTCCCTTGTAAATCAAACTTGTAGCAAGTATGTAAAACAAGCTTCCTGCAAAGACAGCACAAAGAGATAATTATCTTTGTGTCTGTTTTAAAAAAATGCATCCGATTTTTAATAGCATCTCCTAGACCGCCCTTCTTTTTATTAATTCAATAAATCAATGATAATTTGTAAAAAAAACTAACTTTTTTATAAAAAAATGTTTGAAACATTTTCCATCTTTTTACTAAATATATCACTCGCACTTTAAGGAAAAATATATCGCCTTTTTCTTAATGTTGAAATTTCAGCGTTTATAAACAAAATTAAACCGAAAAAACAGTCAATGTTTGTTGAAAAATAAACTTATACATTTTGCCCCATTTTAACGTAATTACTTTTGAACTCTAATTTCATAATTTATTCTACTAGCAAAACGTTGTTATTAGCGAAAATCGCTCTCTCTTTGACTTCAAATCATATTCTCAACTCAAAAAATTAATGAAATCAAGAAAAAAGTTTAAAATAAATCGTATACGAATCGAAGCGAAATATGTATTAGCGAAATCTATCTTCTTCTGTCGTAGCCGAACTGGTCGAGTGGTATCGTCGTCTGTCTACTAATCGGTAGGTCGCGAGTTCTATCTCAGGTTGTGTTCGTGCTCTGTTTTTGCTATAATTTGCAATGAGTTTGCACGGCAAGCTTGTGGCAAACTTGCTGCAAGTTTATTGCATGGTGACTTCGAAACTTTCGTTAACTTGCTGCAAGCTTGCACTCTTGTCATGACAAATTTGTGACAAGCTTGCACTCTTGTCATGACAAATTTGTGGCAAGCTTGCTGCAAACTAAAATTGCTATCTGGGACAACAGTTGTAGCAGTATTAATTCATTAGTTCTACGAGTATAACTGGAAAGCAAGGTATTTTTTTCTTTTTCAATTTTCGCACTCGCCTCAGAAATATAAAAAATATCTCTAAAACTATATCCATTTGAAAACTGTGGTTAAAAAATTACTTATGTTCTCTTAGAGTGTTATGCGAAGGATGTGCATACGAGGGAAATTCATTCTAGTTAACTAAAATAATTGCATCTTTACTTTAAACAAGTGATGCATTTTAACTTAGGAAATATAGCATAACAGAAAAAGAAAACTCATATTTAAATTTAAGTTTGATATAGTCATATTTTGCAGATCGATGGTTAAAATTCAATTTAAAGTGCCTTTCTCTCTTTAATTACATTACGTTTGAAATTCAGCATGTGATGCAGCAATTAGATAGCCAAAAATAATAATATTTTGTAATAATTAAAAAGATTTTCAACGTTTTAAATTTAAACTGCACTTTTTGCATTAGTTTTATGAATAATATTACAAAAAATTGTAAAATATTGTTCCTAGAGATTTCCCTGTTTACAGTGGACAATGATGGTAGTAAAAACTTCCTTAATTAATAAATCTATAAAAGCAAATTACTATCCATTTTCTTGTTATTATTTCGTTATTCTATAAGCCCGTATTTCGTTTCACTAAACTTAATCACACAGAAGAATATAGAAACAGAGAACATTTTTACACACCAAAGTAATTTTTCAGCTATTATTTTTCGAAGTTATTATTTTTCTACTAGAATATACCATAATGAGCAAATTATTTGAGGTATACTTTTTTCCTGCAAACGATGAAAGCTTAGTGCCATCTCATTAATCGTAAAACAATTATGTTTTTCAGAAGGTGTTGTCTAAAATCAGGAAGGTAAAAATCTTCCATTGTAAATGTTAAACGCTAATTGCATTAATTTCCCTGCAACTAGTAAACATGTCTAATTCCTTAGACAGACAGTTTTCGAGAAATTTGGTAAAGTGCTTCCACGAAAAACGGATATTTTCAAATTAATTACATTGATACAATTACATTTAATTGCTGATGATAGTTGTTTACGTTTGTTATTGTATAGAGATACATTTGTCGTGCCAAATGAGAAGTCGCTTTTTTGGTTCCTTTTCTTTACTTTCTGTTAGGACACATATTATCCAAAGCTGAACTAATCTTTGATTATAGCAAAAGTTCAATTCAAGATTGTGAACCTTTTAATTAAAATCGAAGAATTCTAATTACTTCCATGATTTTTTAAAGTAATCGTACAGCGTTATTATAATTAAAGTTCGCTTATTCAGAAGGTCCTAGATCCGTCTTGTCTAGATCTCCAAACGAAACAAAATATCACTAGTATGTAGTACAAAAGATAACGGAAAAAAGTTAAAATTTTATCAATAGGTGGAGCTGCACTAGTTTTTAAAGAGACTTTTGCAGATTTGTTTTAATAACTGAAGTAAAATTGAATAGTTCATTTGGTGGTTATTATTATTATTATTATTTTTAAACTGAAAACGCAACCGTTATTCTGTTCTCAATGTAAAGTCTTCTTTCGTTCTAAATACTTTTTTTTCACAGAGCGCATCACTTGTAGAACACTCTAGTGAAATTCTCTTCCGATTGGGGCTATAGAACTGGCTATTTCTGAATATGCGATAATTATAACAACCCTATACGCCAATTTTTTGTTTTAGAACCGTGGATGGAATTTTACACATGTTAAATAAACAAATTTTGAAAACCATGTCCTTTCATTCGAATAATGCTAAAATCTCATGGTTAGATTTAAATTTTTGTTCTCTTAATGACAGATTAGTTAAATTATTTAATAAATTTTGAATGTTGTGAATAAAAAAAATTCGGATTCATGGGTTTGAACATTTCTCGCAGAATTATGAAATTCGATGAAATGATTTTAATAATTTGATTACACGATGGTTTTAAAGATTGTAGGTCTGTATCAAATTTTGAACCAAATTTGCCAAAGAGTGCTGCGTTTGTCAATCTGTTTGTTCATACGTATGTGAACGCAATATCTCAAATTTCCAATAAGCGAGCTATATGAATTTTAGTACACGATTTTCGATAAAATTTTTTTATCTGTGTTTAATTTTTGGCTAAATACGTAAAAGAGTAGACTGTGTGTTTGCTTTCTCGTGCACTAAGTAAATGTCATGATTCAAAAATGCAAGCTAAATAAATGAAGTTTGGAATGCAGTTTTGACAACAAAATTGTAGGTCTATATCCGATGCTATACTCGCTCGGTAAATGGGAAGAGGTGCAAAATGCATACTTGATATTAATCAATGTATCTAAATAGTAAAGAATAAAGTATTTCATTTTCCTTAGAGAACATTGAAGGGATAACAATCCCGCTTGTTTTTATTATAATTTTAAGCATGTTCTCGCAGAGGTTCGAATTTAAGAAACTCTGCTATATTAAAAGGGTTTTTCATAATGTTTCAACAAGAAACAATATAATCGTCGAGCTTTCAATTCGTCTGTTATGCAAAACTGAGTTTGTTCGTATAATGCATCTATATGAAAAGTAAATTATTTTGAAAGTTTTGACAAAAACATGTGATTACATAGAAATAATATAGGGGTACACGGGGATATTGATACACTTTTTTTTCTAAAGCTAAAATATAATTTTACCAACGGTGAATTAGAAATAATACACTATATTTATGCATTTTTTAATGTAAGAAAGGATTTCAGTCGAGTGTTGGTCATAAATGAAATAATAAAATATTTATTACACTTTTTTTATTAAAAATGGATTTGTATCAATCTGCCCCATACAACGGGTACATTGATATACACGGAAATATCGAAAATAATGATGGTTAATAGGTCTGGGATGAAAACATCAGGTATTTTATCAATAAAATTTATATTCGAAATAAAGGTTTAAAAAATTAACAAAGTAACAAAGTTTTATTTTAATCAAAATTCAACATTTTTATTGAGACTGGAAAAATGAAACAATAATGCCTCAGAAAATAGTTTATCTCCACAAATAATAAATTAGAATGTGTGTGTGTAGGTCTCAAAACACTTTGGAGGGAGGGAATATGAGCCTCAAAGCCGTTTTTGAAAATTTCAATTAACTAAAAATTAAGGGAAATTTTCGAGTTATTCCTTGATGACTTACGAAAATAATATTGCACAAAAATAATTTTAACACCATCTTAAAATGCAAAAATTATCTTTTAGATGATATTAATTAAGTTTCCATACATTTTTTTCCAATTTTATTAAATTCGTAAAAAATATTTTAAACCTAATTTTCAACAATTCTTTTCAGTTTTGCAATGAAATTCAAGCAGTGTTCATTGTTTAAAACAAATACTTAATTGTATGTTTCTCTTAGATAGTTCCTTTTAAAGTTTTTTCCATTTCAGAAGATTTTGAAAAGTAGCTCCTGTAAAGGCGCATTGATACAGATAGAAGATGAGTATCAAAGTGCCCCTGAGTCAACTGTATCAATTTTCCCCAAGAGACTTTTTTATTTAAAACAAGTATTCACGTAAAACCAACGCTGAAAAACCTAAAAACTTAATATAATTCAGAAAAGTAAATGTTTTTTTTTACCTTTGGAGTGGATTCCCTGGCAGCAAAACGTAATTAGTGAAAGAAATACACAACACATACTTAGAGTACAATTTACTTCGACTAGAAGATTCGAGGTTTGACTCATTTGTAAATTAACTTTTGACTCAATAGGGCCGAAAAATATACCGTGTGCTAATGGTTACAGAGGCATATATATTAGGGGATATGAACATCTTGAGCCATTCCAATCATCAAAATGTAAGAACTGTATTAATGTTCCCGCGTATCAATCTATCCGATTGCGCCTAAATGTTATGAACTGATGAATAGCACTGTATCGAATGTCTAAAGTGTGTCTTTTTCAATGCAAAAGAAGCACCTTCCTTTGCGCATGAAAACTCCATTTGAGACATTTTTTTTGGTTCTTTTGCAGAAATTTATCTCAAATATTTAGGACGCATTTTCAATAATTATTTATGAAATACTATTAACTATTTTGAAATATCCTTACCTCAATTGAATTTATATAACTGGTATATATTTACTATAATTCTGTACAAATGTTGTAACCAAATATAAATGAGTTTGTTTTAAAACCATAAATTGAAACCAGATAAAATTTCTACTACCTTTGAGCCCAGATGCCTCAGCTGTATATCAATAAATGGAAATAATTTATAAGAACAATTAAATATTAATAACAATTACATACATGGATGTATATTAATAAACATTCAACACATAAAGAAGAGCATATTGATTTAATACTGAGTCAACTAACTGAAACTGAAAAGGAAATAGTATGTTTAGACGAAAACATAACTCGGAACTATTTTTGTAACTAAGCTATGTTCATTGTACCTGACAAGATAGACGGATAGACAGCAGTTCAAATTGTACACTGCTGAACTGCGAACACGAATCAACGTGTTTTAAAATAGAAATTGAAGCCAGATGAAATTTCTGTTATCTCTCAGCTCAAAAGTCTCAGTTGTTTAACAATAAGTGTAAATGCTTTATAAAAACAATTAAATATTAGTAACAATTATATACATGGATGGATATTAATAAACATTCAACAGATAAAGAAGAATACAATGATTTAAAACGGAAGAGTCAACTAACTGAAAAGGAAATGGTAGGTTCACGCGATATCATAACTCGGAACTATTTTTGTAATAACTAAGCTATGTTCATTGCGCAAGCACCTGACAAGACAGATTAATCAACAGCAGTTCAGTTTGTGCACATAACTATCCGCCATCGAGTAAGCTCTAGGCATGAAATCGAATTAACTTTATTTGGATCCAAGATAATTCATTCATGAATAAAACCGACGCTGAAAATCCAATCTCCGGCGATCCGTTCAGCAGTAACATTCACCTGATATCACCGTAAATATGAACTACGCCCGCATATTTCAGAGAAGCCTTGCATTGTTAATACCAGTGCCGCTTATAAAATGTGGCAGTGGCCTGTCCCCTGTCGCACATTTAGGCGCCTGTGGAACACGCATTCATTGTTGGCTTTCTCTCCCGTGCGACCTACCCTGGAAATCGGCTTTACGCCCGCATTACAATTAGTCAGTTGGTGACGCCTTCAACCCCTTTCGCAGCATCCATTGTCCTCCAGTTGCGGTTGTCTTGTGCATCTGTCCCCCTGCAAAAGCCCTTTCGTCACACGGTGGGGGGTTCTGGGGTGAGAAAGTCAGGATTATAAAGACGGGGGGAGGAGAAAGTGTTTGTGTGGTGGGCCTGAATGAGGTTAGTCA
>BGPR01011448.1:0-19119 GCA_013235015.1 Araneus ventricosus
CACAAACCAAAACAGTTTTGGGTTACAAAACTAAGGGCTTATGTTAGCTTAAAAGCCATAACACACGAGAAAAAAAATTTGCCAACCCAACCCTCAACTTCCAACTGTACAAGTTCAACTCCAAAACTTGAATTGAGTTTAATCTGCCGTCTGATAGCGAAGTTGGGTTGAGGAAAATACACTCAACCCTGTCGATTTCGCTAGATGAACTAACCTTGTATCTGGAACCAGATGAATTGTTGACTGCTTCGTCATAACACACGACGTCATACTCCAAAGATGGCGGCTCTGTTACTGAAGTGGTCGTTCCTCAGTTGATATGCATTGCCTCATATTTCTGTCCATCTGATATCCTTCATTCAGCTGGCGCGCTTTTTCAAAAGATATTTGCATTGCAGGTCATGTATTTATACCAAGTTCTTTTATAAATGCAAGTGCATTTCTTATTTATAAAATTCCTATTTACTATTAATTAATAAATAAAGATAGCATAAATAAAAGTTGTGCATTTATTTTGTAAAACGGCACGATATATTTATGTAATACGTGATGCACGATAAGTCGTAAAACGGCAGGCGCGCCCGCTGGAAGGTTAATAACGTGTATAGAATCAAAATAAGCTGACAGTCAAATAAAACAACCACGAATAAGATTTCGCCAAATATAAGGATATTTCTGACGGTCGGGAAATAAAAGCTGCTGCCAACTCCTTACCCAAAGCTGGCAACCCTACTTCGGTTGAAATTGGGATCCGAGTTGGAGATACAATTGAGTTGGCGGTTGCGTTGTTTGCATTTTTGTCCGTATGATAAACGCTTTAGAGTCATACGACTCTGAAGAACTTAATGAAATTTGCAGTTGAGTTCACATTTTATTCCATTTTTTGAAATATTAGTTCGACGTCAAATCAAAAGAAAGCAGCATTGAAATAATTTTTCATTAACTAACGACGAGAGCTAACAATTACTCAGTAACCAGATATAATTCCACTTCTTTCTTTTTCTTGTATAGTGAATAGGCTTTCTGATTCGCACAGTTTTCACTTCATTTTTCATACGAACTTGAGGAAACGGAAATCTAAAATATTCTTATATTTTGTGTTTTCCGCCATTAACCAAGATCACTTTCGCGCACCCCTAACTGATGTTTTGCGTACCCCCAGGGATACGTGTACCACAGATTGGGAACCTCTGCTCTATAGCATTCTTATTAATGAAAATCCTATAGTATAAAAATTCTAAGTATTTCAGAAAATAGATTGTTCAATTAGACATATATTCGCTCTTGTGATAATAACTGTAACTGACTGTGACTAGTAGTGGAATCATCCCCCCTCCCTGAAGCTGTAAACTGCTAGTAGAGGCCGGGAAACTGACCATGATGTTTCGCTAATGAACAATTTTTCCTTTTATTTTTGGTTTAATTTTGAAATTATATGTGTGAACTTGTCCGTGTGTAACTTAATGATAAATAATATATTGTTACACTAGTTAGAATGCTTGCTGAACCACAACTCCCCTCCCCCCAGAAATGGGAAAATTAGAATTCCATTAACAAATAAACAATCAATGTGATGTTTTATTTGAATTTCCTTCCAACTTTAAAATGTTCCACTATTCAGAAATTAAACTGATTCCCATTTTCAAAATGAAATGAAAATTACAATGCTTTCGTGGCAATGCAAGCTGATTTTTTCATCGATTTCAATAAAATTCCGATACAAAAAACTCATTAATCGTTGTGCTATAGTTACTATAGCTTTTTTTAACATTTCAGTTATAAAATGATAAGCAACACGGGCGGTTATAAGAAATTTTTTTTCATTCGTTTTGATTTTACTATCTAACTAATTAGTGATCAAAGAGAGATTAAGTATTTCTAATAACAATATTTTGGCTCACACCCATCTTTGTGAAAGCGTGATGTAGCAGGATTACGACTCTACGTTGCTTAATTCCCTAAATATATTGAAACAAAAATATTTGCAGAACTAATCCCTAACTGAGGATAAATATAAACATCAATTGCTTTGAAAATTAGGATTCATTATTATTAAATGTCCAAATAAAGCTATAAGGAGCCTAATTATGAAAATCCTAAGAATGTTTGTAAGCCGATTATTAAAGTCCAAACTGAAAGCTAATTGATTTTTAATGCTATTCTGCAGAAAAGTTCAAAGCTGTGAATTATTGTATAATTGGTATGTTTTCGTAAGTAATAAGATATTAATTAATTAATCCCTATTTAAAGGATTTAACTAATGAATGCTTCAGAAGACTATACAGATTATATTTTTTTAAAACAATACATAAACTAAAGAAAACACTCTGAAATATTTAAATTTTGAAATTTATTTGTTTCTTTCAATTGCAACTTGATTGATATTTCCAGAATAATAAATATATAACTATGTGTGGGACAGAATTTTTATTATTAAATATAAATAAATTCCGCATTTAAAATTTCTTTTGAAATTATCACACTCTACAAAGGAGTTGATGTAATTTAATCATTTTCAATCATCACTATTTCCAGTATAAATTTATTCGATTTTTTTAATTTTATGAAATTAATCTTCTCAAGATACGTAATAAAAAATAAAATTTTAGTTCATTGGAATTATTTTTTTATTATTGAAACAATTGAGGTAGAGTGTGAGTGTGTAGTTGTAACTTTCAAAATTAAATTTTCTTTTATCCAGCTATGGTTTTTTTGCTGTTAGTAATAAATTTCCTGTATCAAAGAATACACTTTACACATATATTTCAATTATGTAAAAAATTGTAAATGATAATTTTATGTAGCTTTATATAAATTAGTAACTCGCCTCAAAAATTATTTAAATCCTAATGCTTATGCTGTAAAATAGGAGCAAAATTTTATCGTAATTTTTTTTGCAGTTTGCGATATAGTAATGTATTCATTTGCATCGCATATTAAAAGAATTTGAAATTCCTCAGAGTTACAAACTTTTTGTCTCTATGCATTTGTCTTTTGTTCTAGAAAGTAATATTCTGTAATTTCAAGGGACAAATGTTTTTCCCATGAACAGAAATTAAAGACAAAATGTATTTCCCATTTTTGTAAACTATTATGTCTTGCAAAATATTTTCGATAATTGCTTTCCAAATCTTCTTTCAAGATTCTTTCCTAATTAAATACATTTGTCTTTAAGCCAAAACATTTCTGTGTTCTTTTGAAAACCCTTAAGACATTATACCACTTGTTTTGTTATTTATGAAAGAACATACATTTAATTGCTTCTTAACTTACAATACTTAAAATAAGAAAATTTTCATTTCCATAAATTGCAGACTTCTTAACTTAGTTTATTTATATTGTCACGTAGAAATGAGCTTGCTACACAATGTGACTTAACAGAAAGATTTATTTGGCCGTAGTACTCTACACGGACAGCATCACACCTCAAGACTTAATCAGCTGTGGTCTTTTTATATACCTAGTGGAATGTTCTAGAACACTCCACCAGGGAGTTATCTACATGGATGAAATTTACATAAATTATATTTGCATATAAATTAAATAATAGAAATAGTGAATGTAAACATAAAAGTCCAACGACTCGAACCCGAGTCTCTTGGTATCGAAAAGCAGTGCCGTAACCGTTCGGCTGTTGGGTCTTCAGCCAGATCGCGACAATATTTTGCATATCAAAATATTTAACGTTCCTAAAGAGACAAGTTAAAACCAGTGAATGAAAGTTAACATTAAGATGGGATTATAACTCATGTTTCCCCAGTAGCACAAAGATGTTGTGCAATATTGAACACTATTCGCAATATTGTATAATATTATACAATATGATATAATATTATATAATATAGAACAATATTGTGCAATATCGGGCAAAGTTTTGTGCTACCTGGGTTAGTATTAGAGAAATGTATCAAAGCTTCTCTCACATGAAAACTCCCATATTTGCAGTGGAAAGTTTCTTTAATGTAGCGCTTCGGATTAAATACAAATAATTTTAAATCTTTGATATCCATTAAATCTGATGAAAGTTGTTGGCAAAACAACTTTAACTTTCAACATTTCATTCTAATTTAGCAGTTTTCCAATTTGCGCAAGCCCGTCGCAACACTTTTATGCTACATAAAATTGGTTAAAATATAATATCAAACATTTTAAAAGTAAATGATCACAGAATGCCAGGAAAAGTATACTCAAGGAAGCAAGAAGGCAATTTTACCACAATTCTATTTTGACTACAAAATGTAATATTTCATCGAGAATTATTTTTTACTTTAAAAGGTAAGAAAAACAAAATCCACTTAATATTAGCAAAGCATTTGAAAATTTTGATAAAAGTATAAAAACATTTTATTGATTTAAGATGAAAAAAAATTTTCTTTATGAAGATTCTAAAAGCAATTACAAGACTACTTAAAGAATTACTTTCCCCTCCCGAAAAAAAATCATTAAGAAGCATTTAGCATTTTATGCAAACCAATCCATTAGAACATTTCTTGTTCGTAAAAGAGCCAAACGAAAATGGTTTTGAAAACTTATTTGTTTTTTACCTTCACCTACTTAAGTGCTTTTCCTTTGCACATAAAGGCATGTTTATATTAGAACTTAAATTTTTACCATTTCAGTCTAAATACTCATTATTAAGCATTAATAAATAACAAAACTAATATTATTTCTTTAGAAAATCTCATACAAACTGATATTTATAGAGTTCAGTGCATTAAGGAACGTCCACTTTGGGCCATTTTGTGCCTTTAAGAGTTCTATTTGAATCTTCTTCAGAGCTTAAAAGAAAAAATATGCGTATACCTTCTATTATTCGATTTTCACAAACAGTGTAAATTTCCACCATAATTAATCATTTCATAAAAGTTTTAAGCGCATTTTTATCATTACTTAGGTAAAGTGATTTAATTGCGTTGTTCTCTGAATACTAGGGTGGATTAAGAAGTATAGGGAAAAAATTGAGGAAATTACTTTTGGTGCAAGGTGGGAAAGTC
The DNA here is from genome assembly GCA_013235015.1 of Araneus ventricosus. NCBI lineage: Eukaryota > Metazoa > Arthropoda > Arachnida > Araneae > Araneidae > Araneus > Araneus ventricosus. The sequence goes on from BGPR01011448.1 coordinate 4,995, forward strand.
AGGTATATTAGTTAATATAATTTTTTTTTATTGAAATCCATTTATATCTTCCGGTGGCCCAAACGTCCCAAAAATAGTAAAAAATTGAAATTTTTATAAAAATTTACAATTTTTTTTTTTTCGAAATTACTTTTGGCGCTGGGTGGGAAAGTTGTGTCCTGTAATAAAAATTTAATTTTTGTTTTAAAAGTTTTTTGAAAGTTGTCATAAAATATATCTCAAAGAAAGGTCAATATATTGTGAGAGACAATTTGTTTTGAATCTTTGAATATATTTGAACTCAATGCTTGAAACAGTAAAGAAAATAGAAAATTATTTTCTTGACGCTAATAAAATTTTAATCACATAATGCGACTTGGCACGCAAAAATATTTTTTCTACAATTTTGATCAAACTTATTTAATTTTGTAGTAGATAGATGTAAACTGTGTATAAACTTAAATTTCTAAATTATTTTTCATCTTCAAAGGCTAAAAATTTAAAATTTAAAAAAAATGCCTCTTCTCATGCAATTTTTAATATTTCCCCCAATTTTTTTAAAGGGACTTCTAAATGAATTTAATAGAAATAAGGATATGATTTTTGATATCTACATTAGTTTCTGAGAAAAAAATTGTTCAAAATTTTAAGAAAATTTTTTGGAAAATATCAGAATTTTTCACTTTGTACATTTAAAAAAAAATTCTAATCTCAATTTTTACAAATCTATTCCTAATTCTTTTAAGCATGCATTTGTGAGTAAACAGAAGAAATTTCAAATAATTAGAATAAAAAAGATTGACTTTTATCATTTTGTAGCAGGCACAATATTGGAAAAAAGCAAACTGAGGAAAACAGCTTTCAAGATTTCATCACAATAAAACTGTAATAATAACAACTTATATGAGGCTAGTTTTTTCAGAGCAATAACCTGACGTTTGCAAGTACTAAGGTATCAATTTTATTAATATATATTATTACCATAATTAATAATGAGAATCATCATATATAGTAATAATTAGAAAAAATTGAAAAAATTAGAAAAATTTCACTTTTTAATTTTTTTAGTCAAAATATTTAATAACTGATCTTCAGTACTATTTATCAAACATCAGTTATAGCCAAGCAAAAATTTAAAGCCACTTTATTGAAATGTTATTGAGAGTGAGAAATACAAACAAAAAGATAAGCGAAAGCAGTGATGACGATGATGATGATTCAAATGTGCTTAGTAAATAATAAGAAGCGGAAGCAGAAAAACAGTAAACAAGGAATAAACCGTTACTGTTTGAAACAACTATCTTGCTCTGCTTTCATGGAAAAAATTAGGTGGCTTTGCAACTCACACATAAAATATGTATGATTTAAACATTGGAAGTGGGCGTGGAAAAATAACTAAAAATTTAGACAAAATAACTTCACATCTCACAAAATATTTGTCTAATTGTTTTGAAACTTTCAGATTATCAGGTCAAAGGTTCAAGGATCATTTTCCATTCAAAATTGGATAATCGATATTTTCATAGCTTTTCCGAAATTCTTAGGGTGCCAAGTCCTTCAGAATCTTCGCTGCGCGCTAAAATTTGACCTGCATAACAAATTTATTAAGCTAAATATATTAATAGATGTCCGAAGAATATGTTCACCTCTTTCTTTTTTGAATTATAAATTGCCTAGTGCGAGCACGGTTACTTTTTGTGTTTTTTGAAGATTGCAACTAATTCGCCCGCAGCGATGAATGCATTAAACCTCCGTTAGAATCTTTAAGAAAAATATAAGTTATAGAAATTGAAATAAGATTTTTTTACATTTCCATATTATGAATGAAGTACTCAAAGTAAACAATGTCTGAATAAACTCATTTCTATAAGCATAGGAAATTTCTGCATAAATTAATTCATAAACAGATAAAAGCAAAACAGGTCCTTAGAAAATACCATGCATAATAGATGGCATTTTCAAAAATTATCAATATATTGTCTAACATTTAATGATGTTGCTAATTTAGAAGTAACGAATTTTAACAGATTTGAAGGAAAATGGTAATAGAAGAGAATAATGAATCATAGGGCTAATCACAGAGATAAAATTTCAGTGGAACAAAAGAACATATTACAAAATGTTAATAACCCTTTTTAAAGTCGTGGGAAGTATACTTCTCGCCAAATTCATCCAATTTAAAATGCAATTTTTAAGGTTTTCGTTAGTTCTCGCCAGATTCATCCAATTTAAAATGCAATTTTTAAGGTTTTCCGTTAATTCTCGGCAAATGTTTGGACGAAACAATTACCTAGATGTTTCAATTTCTTATCTCAGATCATAACGAAGTGTTTCAGCTTGGTAATTAATTATTAATTAATAAAATTAATTAGCAAAAAATGCAAATACCACGCAATAAGCCAAATGAATTTCTTTTCTTACATTAATCTCAATCCCAAAGTAATTTTATTCTGCCATTACCAGAAAAAATAGCCCTTTGAAGTGTGAAAAGAATAATTGCATGACTCAGTGTTAACATTAAAAGTTTTAAGTTTATTACTGCATTCTATTTGTTCTAAACTTCAAGAATTATTTATAATAATAAAATAAAGAAACAGGTTGCGAGAGACATTTCTCTTTTACGGTGGTAGTTACAAGTTACTAACTTACGATTTTTTTAAAAATTTGTACATTTATTTTCTATTTATTTGTATTGCACTCTATATAAATCCTTCATTTTTTTAGAGTTATATGTAATTAAAATGTGTTTTTCCTATCAAATATTATAAAATGTAACCAATGCTATAAAATGCTGTTAACTACGAAATGTTACTAGTTGTGTTAATTACCAAAACTCCTAATGGAAACTAAAATAAATTACTTTGTTTTATTGAGTTACTGCACTTTTATTTGTGTCAAAAGGAATCAAAACTATGCTTCAAGAAGAATTCCCCCAAAATGTTAGAATTAAATCAATGAACATTTTTGCTTATAATTTATTTGTAGAAACTGTTTCCTCGTATGCTCATCCTTTGATTTTAAACTAAATTTTGTTGAATGTATTCTCTTTGCATTTATTTCGCATTATATTTTATAGCTATATCTGCAACTGTTCGTATAGAGTTTTGCATATTTTTATGCGCATTTTCTTTTTCTGTTGTGTAATTAAAAATAACGTAGGGAAAGTGAAATATCAGAATTTTTTAGTTAGTTTCTAATTGGTTGGACACTTTTTATACCTTATCAGTAAGGAAAAAAAGATCACAAACAAAGTAGTATTTGATAATAGATAAAAAAAACTATTATCGAAAAGCATAGTCATTATAGCGAATGTGAAATCACCCAAAATTGTCTGCTTTTCTCTCTGCTTCTGTTCACCTTTTAGGTAGATTCCTTATAGGAACTCTACCTATTGCAATGGTTCTCATGACACGACTTTCGGAAAATTTCTGCAGATCTTCACCGATCATGACCCCTAGAACCCAAAACCACCCTTCGTTAAAAAGTTTATATATATATATATATATAGGTATATATATATGTATAACGCTTTTTCCCATGTTATCTTGTGAACACGATAACTGGAGTAATTTTGATGTAAATTTAACCAGATTGGGATATGTTGTAAAGATAGTGAAAATCTCGGTCGAGTTCGTAGATGGGCTATCCAGCTAAAAGGGGGTGGAAATGGTGGGGGGTGAAAGTTTTCATTTTGCCATAATTCCTTTACAATTTAAAATAGAAAGAAAATTCAAATTAGGCGATTTATTGCCTTATCAAAACGAACAATGTTTGCATTTAAACTTTTTCGATAGCTACAATTGCTTAGAAGTTATGAGCTGAAAAGTGATTTTCCCACCCTTCCCCTCCTCTCCCCCTAACTTAAAATACGTTTTAACCTATGCATGTTACCCCTCGTTGGAAAGCTCTCGTCATTTGCAGTTTCTTCCATCCTCATCCTTCATTCTTGTAGCTCCAATACTTATGAGAATAGAGGGCAAAATGTTCATTTCCTTATTATTAGTAGTAGAGAAGTATATGCATAACGCTTTGGCCCGTGTTATTATGTAAACACGATAACTAGAGTAATTTTGATTAGATTTTAACTGGCGACGGATATGTTGTAAGGAGGGTGAAAATCTCGGCCTAGTTCGCAGATGGGCTAACCAGCTCAAAGGGGGTGGAAATGGTGGGGGACTGAAAATTTCATATTCCCATAATTCCCTTATTATTCAAGATAGAAAGAAAATTCAAATTAGGCAAATTATTGCCTTATCACAACAAACAACTTTTGTATTGAAACTTTTTTGATAGCCTCAATTTCTTAGAAGTTATGAGCTAAAAAGCCATTTTCAATCCCCTCCCCAACTTTCCCAATAGCTCGACTAAAGATAGAAAAAAAAATTCAATTAGGCGAATTATCACCTTATGATAACGAACAACTTTTATACTAAAAGTTTTTTGTCTGCTAGAATTGCTTATAAGTTATGAGCTGAAAAGCGATATTGAACGCCCTCAAGCTATCATTTCCCCATAGCTTCGTTAAGATTGAAGAGAGAAAGAAAATTTCAATTTGGATAATTATCACCATATCATAACAAACTACTTTTATATTGAAAGTGTTTTGACAGCAAGAATTATTCTGAAGTTATGAGTTCCCATCAACCGCATTCACCTTCACTTTTTATACGGTAAAATATATAATTAATTTATGACTAATTAATTTAATTAATTTGTAGTTAATATCTTTGTTAAATTTTGTTAATTATAATTGTTAATTTATATACCTGGCTTTGCTCCGGATTAAAATGTTTTCATGTTTAATATTTTTAATGTAAAAATTACTATTGTATAAATATTACAGTACAGAAATTACTTTTCTGATCTAAAACGCTTTTAATTAAAATGAGAATATCAATTGAACCAGACAATTTTTAAAAACATCCGTTTTCTTCATACGTTATTATTTGTTATATAGGTACTTCAAATTTTGTTAACAATTACTAAAGTCAATGAAAGGTTTTAATGAATATTTTGAAACAATTAAATTAACTATTTAATTATTCATTAATTTAAAGCGTGAAAATAAATCAATAGCTGGTCCCGATATAAATTGTTAAATCGTCTAGTTTTAAAATTTTCTTTTAGCATTCTTCCTTCTGGAAACAGTTCTTCGTATTATTTTTGATCAACAAGAATATTGTTACGAATTCAGTTTCAAATTAATTTTGAAAAATATATTAAAATGAGAGAAACAAATTTATGGAAATGAAAGACATTGAGGAAAAACGCTTTGCTTAATTTTTAATTAAGTGAAATTTTAAGCATCTTTTAGGCTTTGAAAAGTTGAAGGTGACCTTTCTCTTTTCTTAAATAAAATGTTTGATGAGTTTGATTGAAATTTGGTTTAGGAGGAGATGTGGAACATACATACATAGCCACAGTGACTTTTATTTAAATTAATATATTTATTAGATAATCATAAGATAAAGATTGCTGGCATAAAGTATAAGCGATAAAAAAGATTTTAGTGGAGTTTTGTAACAATTAATTTTTTAACTTTAATTAAGTAGATAGTTCATTTTAATTAATCAAATAATTTTAATAGTTAATTTGATAATAGGTTTCCACTCACAACGTTTAATACTTTTTATTCTCTTATATGTTAAGAATTTAGTGACTATTATCTCTGTAACCGAGGATAAGAGATAAGAGTAACCACTATTATCTCTTAACTCTCTAAATGAGCCCATTTTAGTAGTGTTTAAGTGTATCATGTCATGTGGTTTTACCATATGACAAAGTAATGTCCGCACAATTATATTGTAACCTAGATTAAATAAATTAATTTTTAAATCTAGAGTCCTTCTTCATTCGTGCCAAGAGTCAATTTCTTGCTGCTGTTTCAGATAGGCTGGCTTAATGTTATCTAGGAGATATTTGCACTGCTGAGATGTTTATTTTTTTACGAATCCTACCTGTTGAATGATTATGTGTTGAGATATAAAAAAATTGACAAATGTACTGACCTTAAATCTCTCATAACTTTTTGGAATGAAAAATGGAATGATAAAACCTTGATATAGCAAAAAATCAAATGACATGAAAACACACAGAATCACAGCGTAAATACTGCAATGTGTAGAAACAATAAAGTCATTGGCTATGTCTGTATTGATCAATATTTAATATTTCATGACTTTTGTAACATTAACGTAAAGGAATCTACCTTTGCCTTCAAGCTTGCCGAAAAGGGATTTTTTTTTTAAAGAGTTACTGAGTTGCCTTTGTTTATAAGAAATTTTATTAATACGATAAATGGATAGAAATATACTTAATGTATTTGTTATGATTGAGACTCGGATCACGATGTGATTAGGTTGGATGAAGGTTTAGGTACGTTCAGTGATTCCACTTGATGAAGTCATTTATTTAAAACAACTATTTTATTAAAACATAAAATCATATAAAAACATTTAAAAGACATAACTAAAATCTGCCTTCGCGCTGCACCTAACTGAGCGTGGAGTTTACCGCAAATGGAGGATATTACTGCGACTGAGAGAGATGTAATGAATGACTGAGCCTTTTATGCTCAGGTACAAGATAAAGCCTCCTAAGTGACGTCACACTCAGCAGAGCACAGCTTGAAGTTAACAATTCAACTCTGCATTTTAGAACAAGAATTGCATTCCCCACATATTTATACATGAATACTGTGCATTTTATATCATAAAATTTAAGCAACGTTTTTGCAATATGCTTAAAATTTAATATTTATGCAACAAATTAGTTCCAAACTTGTAATATCCATTTCAGAAATGAAAAGCACAAGAATAGATATCATTCACTACCGATAAGCTTCTTTCCTATCAAACATCCAAATGTATAACAGTCAAATCCATGTACCTGGAATAGCAAATTAAAACTTAATTGAGGTCGTTAAATTTTTATAAGTAATACAAATACTTAGAAACGTATAATAGAAATTTACAGGTCTTTCAGAAGTCCTCAAACCAATTTTAAAAGGAGGTAAGGCACAGATAAAAGTCTTTTCTCTACAATAGGAAGAACTGGGACAATGGGAGGGATGGGAATGGGACAAAGGGGTATTTGCAAGTGAATAAAGGAAGGGATACACCAAATAATGTGTACAACAGAGTGTTTATGGAATACAATTCTCAGCGGTAAAGCAACTAAGTACTATAAAATACAGTGGTACCTCCGAAAAGCGGACAGTCACGGGATCAAAAGTTTTGTCCGTTTTTAGGAGGTGTCCGCTATTGGGGAGGACAAACATTTTATAAAAAAAGTTTTTCACTTCTGTTTGATATATGAAACATATATTTTTATCTTGCTTGTTAATAATAATAATTGAATAATTTTGAAATGTTTGCCAAAATAATTGAAAGTTTTTCAAAAATACCTGTCCGCTATCCAGAGGGAATAACATGGATTGTCCTATATAGAAGGACTGGGACTCGTAAAAATGTCCGTTAATTAGAGGTGTCCGCTATTCGGGAGTGTCCGTTAAGGGAGGTACCACTGTACATTGATTCCAAAATTATCAAAAATTAATTAAGGCTAAATAAAGTAAATTTCTATTCGAAACAGTATTCAAATCTTCAAATCTTGTTCTGGCTTCGCGTGTTTTGTTGATATGATATTTTAAAAATAAATTATCATCCAACATTATCTGTAAAAATTAACGACGTTGCTTAAAAAGCACTGAACGAAATTTTATTCATAAATTATTTTAATCACTTTTAAATTTTTGAACTGGAATATCTCTATTCTATGGTTTTCTTATAGAAAATATTATTGCCTGCCAACATTCAGGCAGAACTAAGTGTCATAGACATATATGCCAATTATTAACTTTTTTGTCATTTTAAGAATTGCAATTATGTTATAGAAACTATGACGAATATCAGAGGTGAAGATAGAAGTCTATCAAATATTTAAAAGCAACTAATGTATTTTATTACTAAAATTATGTATTTTGTTCTATAAATATCGTGCAGTGTTTGATATGAGTTTGTTGTTTATTATTTATGTAAACAAATTCCCTATACACTAATGTTAAAGTCTCGAAATAAAATTTCAATCCTTGAAAAATGGATGTTAATTTGAGCACAATTTAACATATCCCAATGACCACTCTCCAACATTTGTCCAACTTAAATTTGACCCCAACTTCTATTTCAGTAGTTTACAGAAAAAGACAAAAAAAAGCATTTGTAATTCATTGCAATAACCTAATATCCAGAACCAAAAAATATCAAAATCATTCTTGAAACATCAAAAAGAATTTAATTCACCAATATTTTTATACACAAATAAACCACGACCAGACAATCTTTATTCATCATACTTCCTTATAGGAAACACATTTTCTTTCTTCTACCAAAGTTGTTGAAGAGCAAGAGGAATGGACAAATATGTCAATCAATACCGTTGCTGCCATTTTCAGTCTAGTAATAACGCCGGGAATGTAATGGAGAAGATAGGAGGTGAAAGAGAGGGCTGCTGAGAAATTTTTTTCTTCCTTCTTTTTTGCTGCGGCTTTCTTTGTGGAGGGGTATTCGAAACAGAGCCCCACCTTTTCTTCGCCATTCAATATTCAATAAAAGCGTATTGTGGAAAGAGGGGCTCTAAGCATTCTTTGAAGCGCCGATTGGGATGTAAAACCCGTCGCCTCGGCCCCTTTTTCTTATTCCATTCGCCTTTTTCTCGCATGGGGAGCGAGGATTTCGGCTGGAGTATTTCCCACTGCTTTCGCATTATTATATTGGACATAAAAACGACGTTCAGTTGCGAAAATGAAAAATAAATCCTTGCTCGAGTTTTCTGAGGGATATTTCTCTCTATTAATCCATATCAAAAAATGTTATTTCTTCGTTGCAGGGAGACCAAATTTTTCGTGTTTCTTAAAAAAATAAGGTTGCAATTTTTTTCTTAGCAAGATAGCATAAATATTTAAATTAAAACTTATATTCTCTACAGTAAACAGATTACACCCACACGAAATGGGGAAACTTCAATTGTGGAATAATGTATGAAATGGCTATAGTCTCCATCAGCATGTACAATAGTTAGATTGATAAATATTCAATCTATATGCAAGTAAATTTAAGAGTTCTGAATTGTTATAGGATTATAAGAAGCAATATTTGAGTATTCTTTTTACGAAAAACGCAGAATAGTCCGTACTTTTAAGATTAAAATGTGAGGGAGAAAAAGAATTACGATGAATTCTTAGAAATGTTTCCAGGGAAACGTAACTCTATTTTTGGTTTTTCTTTTAATATTCCACGTTAACATTCTCTTTCATAGAAAAAATGTACGATGTTTTAAAGCATCAAATATATCATAATATATTATCTGTTTTCCTAGTTTCTATATATACAGAGTTCCCACTTATATCCGTTACACCCCTTAATTTCTAAACGGTGACAGCTTAGGCCATAAAGTTGGTGTCTAGGTATAGTAGAAAGGCTATGCGCTACTCGATGACAACTTAAAACGCCATCTATCGGCAAATTTTGGAATTAGCGGTCCCATCTCGTCAACGGTGAAAGATACGATAAAAAAGTCAATCAGAAAGTTGTAGAGCATTCTCGATTTAGTACGAAAAAATACCTTGTGCACATTATTACTGGAAAAAGAATGCAAAAAATGAACATTTGTTTGGTCACGATTTCGAAAATTGTCATGCAATAAAGAGTGGAAGAAAGAAACTGAGACATGTCCCTGTCTTCTGGATCATTTATTTATATTGCTTAAAATGCTCTCCGTTATACACATTTGCACTCTGGACTGGATTTCTGGCTGCACATTGTGCAACATGGCAGGTATTACGGAGGTACAAGCATTAGCAATGCGTAGACAAAGATCCTGCAATGTTGACGGAGGGGTTCTCATGAAAGCAAATCGCGTGCGGTTCCCCTGCTCCACAACACAGGCTGGTACCACGTGGTCTTTTCTCTCTTCGCTCGCGTTTCACGACGTGTTGAAAATCACAATCAAACAAATGTTCATTTTTTTACATTCTATTTTGTTTTGAGTATTAACGTGCGCAAGGTATCTTTTCTTGCCAAATAGAGAGTGCTCTACAACTTTCAAATTGCCTTTTTTCTCGTATCTTTCACCGTTTACGAGATAGGACCGCTAATTCCAAAATTTGCCGATAGATGGCGTTTAAAGTTGTCTCATCGAGTAGCGCATAGCCTTTTTACTATACCTAGACACCAACTTTAAGACCTAAGCCTTCACCTTACGGAAGGCTTAGGGGAAAGAAGTTTAGAAGTTAAGGGGGGGGGGTTGGTATAACTGATATAAGTGGGAACCCTGTATGTAAAGGTGTTTACTTTATTATACACTGAAAATAAATGTATTGAAAGTAGAAAATACATAACTTTATAACACCCTATTAGCTCAAGAATATTTCTAAGATATTTTCACGATATTGTGCGACATTTAGAATATCGAAAAACATCGTGAAGGCATCACATAGCGCCTTGTGCCAATAGGGCAAATATTTAGCAGATTAAGCAATAAATATTTATTATTTTTAGTTTATCCAACTAATTACTTTCACCGCATATTATACATAAGTTGATATAAAATGTTTAAATTTTGAAATTTCAGCAATGAATTTCTTTACTTGCTTTTACTTCTGTGTTATATTAATGTGATTTAAACGTATTTGTATTTCCGTATATTTTGTGCTGATTACTTCAAATATCTAAAGTATTATTGTGGGCCACCAGCCGCAGCCGAGTACCTGTAGATGGCGCTGCCATCGCGAGTGACGTCAGAGAATGAAACTGCAGAGAACAGGGAGAAGAGGACGAGGAGGCGGTATGAAGGCGGTTTGGTTCCTCAAGACCAAAACACGAGATGAAACGACGCGACGATTTAAAAGACGATATACGATGCTAATGAGTGCCATCCTTATCATATGACGAACTTAAACTGTTTCATTTGTAAATACCTTTAACTGTAAATAATGCTTCCTCAAAATGTAAACTTAATTCTGCATAATATAATAGTTAGTTCAAGTTACTGTGTATTCATTTATGGAATACAATACTAAGCCTACCTGATGACCGCCTACATTATGATACAAATACTCCAGTCAAAAATTCGATCTATTTTGAAAATATATATTTCTATGTAACGTACAGGTACCTCGTAGCCCAAGTCAAATGAGACGCGAGAAAATAGGTCGTGTCGAAATAGCCCAAACAAAATAGCCCTGCCAAAATATCCCCGAAAAATAGACCAATACAAAATAGTTCTGATAAAATAACTCCAAATCAAATCCTGAATAACATTACAAAACATTAATTTGTCGACATTTGATGTTCCTCGTGTAACGTCTTGCAGTTATGCTTAAAAGAACAGTCACAGCTAAGTTAAATTTTAACATAATTTATTGATAATACTTCTGGGGTAAATATAGGAAGTTATAAACAAATATCCAAATTCTAGGTTAATTATAACATAATAAAGTAAGCCCCAAGGCGTTATGTCCATTTACTGGTACAAAAAATCAGCGAGCTTCTCTAAATTGTCCAAATCGGACCTCCGTGGATTACGACCACCAGTTTGGTTGTCGGGATGTCATCTCCTCTTTAGTTGCTCAGTCCCGACCTTATATCGCAACAGAGAAGAAAAACCCCTTTGCGTTCTCACGGGAACACACTTGTCCACACAAAAGCCACCTGTTTAGGAATGTTGTCTATGGTGCAATCGATAGATGAAAGTTCGGTAATGAAAGGCAGTAAGTTGCCCGTCAATAGAGGGGGTGATGATTCCAGGTGCTTGAAGGATCGTCAGCATGAAAGGTAAGGGCAGGTGTCTATTGTTCAGATGAATCTCAAAGTGACCAGCGCCTGGTAACGCACACACCCAGTCTTAAATCAATGTCAGCTGTCGGAGGAGGGCATACGTCACACTCGCAAAATTTGACAGCAGATGAGGAATTAGGAGCAAAGCGAGATTTTTTTCAGGCCATATCAATATCACAATATATTATGAGAAAAAATGCATAGATTTCAAGTCTGTTATCAAGGTATAAATCCAATTAAAGGACTGCTGTAAGGTCGAAGAAAGTCAGTCTTAAGTGTATTTTATTCAGCGAGGGCAATTATTTTTTTTCCGCTGTGGAACCCCGTTTTTAAATATTATTGCATTTTTTCAATTAAAAATCTTTCTATTCTTGTATTGAAGCTTCACATAGAATGTCTTGAAAGAATATGTGAATATCTAGAACTTGATCCGTTTTAATGTTTTTTAAATAAATTCAAGTTTCATCCTTTTCAGTTATTATTCTAATAAATCAAATGTAATACACCGATTCTGATAAATCACATGCTACACAAAAACGCTTTAAATGAAAATTGAAATGGAGAATTTTCTGAGCCAATCTGTTTTCTACCTTTTCAATTATGACCGCATCGTTAATAAATCATATATAGAGCAAAATGTTAGGCACACAAAATATTCTTCGCGGAAAAATTATTGACTCTAATTTCATTCTCTAGCATTTGGATTTTGCAAAGTGTAATAAATTACCAAAATATTCAGTATTTCCTGATTATATTTTTTGACAAGACTTTCGCAATTAGTATTTCAGTTAACACATTTTAATAAGATACATCTCTTGGCAAATTGTATTCTTTTCATGCAACATTTTATTTCCAGTATCAGTACAGTGGAACATCGCTTAACGAGCATAATTCGTTTCAAATCCTTACTCGTAATGCTATACATTCATTAAGATAAATCAATATTTCCATATAAATTAATGTAAAATACTATAATGTGTTGCCTGCCGAAACAAGCACTAAAAATATTTAATGTATAACATTTATTCAAAGAAAATTATGATTAACATGATGTTTTCTTAATGAGTGTCAATCATCCTCGTCTTTTTTTCTGTCTCGGAATGAACCAACCCGGAATACGAAATTGATATACTGAAATCAAAACAGAACAAAAATCGTAAAAACTAATTAATTATCTGTGATTCATTATCTATTTCTTTTTTTGCTAGAAAGCCGTCGAGAGACATTTGTTTTCACATGCGACATATCATTATCATGAAATAAATACAGGGTGTTCATTAATTATTGTCGGGGTTTCCGTACCTCATAACTTTCGAATAAAACATATTACGCAAAAACCGATTACGTATTCGTAAATTACAACTCAAAGAATTTTACGTGGAAACAATGCGATCTTAGCGCATTTGTAGTCTGGGTAATTATGACGTCATAAATAAAAATGGCGACCGTGCAAGAAAAAGCAATGTGTGTATTGTGGTTTTTCGAAACTAAATCAGTCATAACTACTCAACGTCGCTTCAGGACCACGTACAAGAAAGATCGTCCTTCGGATAATTCTATCAGACGCTGGTTAACACAATTTCAGGAAACTGGTAGCGTTCTACACCGAAAGGGAGCGGGAGACTCGCAGTCCACGAAAATCAACAAGACAAGCAGCTGTGCAGTTGCATATGCCGCATACGACGATATGGAACGTTCTCCATAACCGCCTTCATCTGAATGCCTACAAAGTGCAAATTGTGCAAGCTTTACACTTTCATATCATTAATAAAATTCTTTGAGTTGTAATTTACGAATACATAATCGGTTTTTGCGTAATATTTTTTATTCGAAAGTTATGAGGTACGGAAACCCAGGCAATAATTAATGAACACCCTGTATGTAGTGCACATAGCCATTGCCTTTTGGAATGATGCTTCTCAATGTACGATGCAAAAGTGTCCCTTGCTTTCAGTATTTCTCTAATTATGCCAGAAGATTGTAGCTTTGCGGTTACCTAAACCTCCTCTGACAAACCCTCCTGCATAATTTCGTGCTGTGAAACACAATGCAACTCCATAAGCTCTACGGTGGTCAGCTCTTTGCAGTGCTCTTCCACAAGCTTATCGATATCATTGTTATCCAACTTCAGTTCCATGATCTTGGCCAAAGATACAATCTCGTTGACTACATGCTCTTCCTGAGCTCTTTCACAAGCTCATCGATATCACTGTTATCCAACTCCAGTCCCATGATCTTGGCCAAAATACAATCTCGTTGACTACAGGCTCTTTCTGGAACCCCTCAAAGTAACATTTGGCAACGCTCTCAAA